>JAVJIF010014974.1:0-103225 GCA_038442645.1 Agave tequilana
AGATGGACATCCTAGTCTTCCAAACAATAATGTTGGAAGCATCAAACTAGGTGGGGTCATGAAGTCTATGGGTGTGCAAACTAATGTGTGCAAACAAATATATGCAAATGCAAATGTAGATTAGCTAAACAAGGATCTCACTCCTAGGTGGTTAAACCTAAAGTATCAGGAGCGTAGGCTCTGATACCAATTGTAAATCACCTAGAGGGGGGTGAATAGGTGATATGGCTAATCTAGAAACTAAAACGGAAGTTAAAACAAATTTGCATAAACACTTAATACACCAACAAGTGTAGCCGAATTCCCCGTGAAGGGCTCTGAACTAACTCCTCTTGATTCTCCTAGATAAGGGTTGAGGTGCTATATGAAGCCTCTCGTGGTTAAGTACAAGTGAGGGACACAAACACAAGCCAAGCATATAATGATATACAATATGAAATAATGCAAGGCACAACGCAAGCAATAAATGATATGAATGAATGATGCTATGCACAAACACAAATAAAGGGGAGAGAGAGAGAGTTTAGAGGCAATGGATCAAACACAAACACAAAGATATGTTTCGAGGTTCGAGCCCCTAGCTCTAACGTCCCCGCCTTCACCGAGAAGGATTTCCAATCCACTAGGAGTACCGAACTCCTCTCTCAACCTTACAATGCCACCGAGGCAATACAACCACAATCCACCTCTACCGAAGAGGGATAGGCCCGTAGCCAAACAACAAAACTCCACCTCTCACTAGAGGGAGCAAACTAACAATCTCAACCTCTACCAAAGAGGAAGCAAGCACCACTCCAATCAACTCTACCAAAGAGGGATACAACAAAACAAGGAAGGTTTACAACTTGGTGGTTTCCTCAGCCACAAACAATTCCTCTTTTCTACAAACAAAGATCCTAAATAGATAGGATAGGAGATATAGCTCAAGTGTGAAAAAACTAGAGTTTGGAAAATAAAAACTCAAAGAAAAATACTTGGGAAAACTCTTGGTAAAAGATAGATATGAAGAACAAAGTAAATCTCCAATTTTCTATTTTCTTTGATTTTTCTAAAAACTCTAAACAAAATAAAGATTGATCATTTGAAGCTCTAAAACCTTTTGAAAACTTGTTTTTAAACACCAATAAAGGAGAGAATTTTAGCTCTTAAAATCTTAGCCAAAATCCCAAAGGATTGGTTTATATAGGCCAAATAGAAAACTAGCCGTTAAGCTGAATCCTCAGCCTGAGACGGCTGGCGTCGACTGCCCGATCAACCGCCAACGGTCATAAATATGACCGTCGGGCATCCCGCCGAACCGTCCGACCGCAATTTTACAGAGAGCAAAGCTCTCTGTCCGATCGACCGCCCGGTCCACCGGCCCAGTTGCTGGCCAGACGTGCACGGACCTGTGCACATTGGTCACCGAGAGACCGGTCGACCGGCTCCGGAATACGGTCGACCGTCTCGTCGACCGCCAAAGCCTGGCAGCCAAATTTTTGGGTCAGAAAAACATGTTAAAAATATTCTAATAAATCTTGTAAATCTTCTAAAAATCCACAAAAATAGTTTAACATTTTGCATTGATATATAAACATGCGATAAAAATTTCAACTCAAATATCAAGAAATTTGAAACATTTTTGTGTCTTATCATTTTTTACCAAAAACCAAAAACTGTATTTTCAAACTTAGTTTTTCAATAGGAAATCTGATTTTTCCTAAAACACATTGAAATACAAAAACATGATATTTAAACATTATTAGGCATGATGCATATGGATAGAAATCCAATATACATGAAACATATATATATCATAGTTTTTGTCTTTAAATCCAAAAATATGTTTTGTTAAAAATACCAAAATATAAAACACATGAATAGGTATGTCAAAACTAAGTTTGTATAAGTTATGAAGCATGTATGTATATCGAACACATCTAATATACATAAAACCATTTAAACTTGTTTTGATCTAATCTATTCATGAAAACCAATATCCATAAAACGTGTGTGTTGTGCACTTGAGCATATCAACTATTCTTATCTTTACACATAGATCTAAACACACTAAACTAAACTATGGATACCTAAGTCTTCTTGACGATCTTCCATCTTCAAGTCGACTCGGTCCAAAACACCGTGATCCAACAAGCAAGGCTATATATGATCTTGATGCTCGGGCTCTAGAATCACCATGTGAAGGCTTCCAAGCTCCTCTTTTTGAAGCAATCACCAACTAATATCTTACTAATGATCTAAAACTAAAATCACAAGATTATTAGTAAACATAACTACATGAGTTAATCATCATCAAAACTAGAGTGGAAGGCCTCTGGCCAACAGGAGGATGAGTAGAGGGCCCGGAGATTAAACGACCACGAAGGGTCGGCCACGCATATAAAAGCAAAAATAAAACATATCATCACAGACATATACATGTATAATCCTGGGCACTCGACCACATACAAATATAAGGTCACAACTTTATACAAAATATGAATACAAATCCAAATACTGGACAAAATACAAGTCGACTCGACGAAGTGGGAAAAACCAAAACGAGATGAGGATACTCGCCTAAATCTCTAAAAAATATCGTGAAATCCAAAATTCCAAAAACTCGTGCACACACCATAATATATTAATATATATTTCTAGAGAGAGAAATAGGTGAAAGAGAGTAGGAGAGAGAAACAGATCTAGAGAGAAAGAAAAAGAGAGCTAGAGAAAGAAAGATCTAGAGAGAAAAAGAGAGCTAGAGAGAAAGAGCCTAAGAGAGAAAGAGAGATCTAGGAGAGAAAGAGAGTTGAGAGGAAGAGAGAGCTAGAGAGAGAAAAAGATCTAGAGAGAAAAAGAGCTAGCGAGAGAAAAGATCTAGGGAGAGGGAGAGAGAGAAATGGGGAGAGAGAGATAATAAAGAGAAAAGATAGTACAGAGAGAGAAGGAAAAGGGGTTGCTGCCGCCTTCTCAGCTCACGGCCCGGGCCATTGGCCTTGGTCAGCCAAACCCTGGCCGCAGCCAGGCAACGCAGGGGAGGCGGCGCCAAAGGACGCAGGCTAGGGGTGGCCGCCGGCCACCCCAAGGAGGAGAAGGGGAAGGGTATTGTGTTTGGTTAAGATGGTGAAGGTGGAGTTGATGATTTTGGGTAGTGATGGTGGTTGATTCTTGGTGAAATTGGAGGTGGGATGTTGAAATTAAAGGAGATGGAAGGAGGAAGAGGTGGTAGAGGGAGTTAAGATTGAGCCAGAGGGGGAGGAATTTTGGTCGTGGTGATGGTTAATTTGAAGAAGAAGAAGAAGGTGGAGATGGTGGTGGTTTGGGAAATAGGAGAAGATGGAGATAGAGGAGAGGAAATTAGAGGTTGGGGGTTGAGTGGAGCCCGCCGTCGGTCATGATCACTGACCAACTCATTGATGATGCGCAGCCAGCGCTGGGTGCTTGGGTGGTCGTTGCCCAAGTGGAGAAGAGAGAGGGAGAGAGGAAGGAGAAGGAAAGGAAAAGAAAAAAGAAAAAGAAAAAAAGAGAGAGATTGAAAGGGAGTGATGGATGGGAGGGGAAGTTAATGGAAAGGAGTAGGCAGCAAGTGAAGGGGTAGGGGAAAAGAAAAAGAAAAGAAAGAAAGAAAGAAAGAAAGAAATGAAAGATTCCGAAAATAATAATATTATAATATTGTCGGGAAATATTGACCGTTCCAGAAAATTCCCATAAATACTCATAGGTAGAAAATATCATTCTGAGGAATAATATGTAATTATTTTTTAGAAATAAAATCCTATTTTCAAAATAAAAATCTTGCAATCTACCAGCGATACTGGCCGACACCAAATCCGACCGAGTTTTGATAAATTCAAAAAATTCTCCAAAAATATATTAAGATAGAAAATGTGTTTTTAAGAAATAATGTGAAAGTAGATTTTAGAAATTTGACTCGATTTATAAATTAAAAAAAAATTTGAGAATCGATCGTCGGCACCGGTCGATACCGGTTCTGAAGATTTTGCAGAATAATTCTAAAAATTTCAGGAAATCATGAAAAATTTAAAATATTGGAAAATAATGTTTGAAACTGAAATTGGTCAAATTTGACTACCACAAGGACTAATCGAGAAATACACAAGGATCGGGTCTTCGGTTCAGACTAGAACTGAATCCGAGTTCACGATCCGTATCTAAAACAAAACTATTGCATAAATATTCAAAAAAGAAAAACAAATACAAGAAGTAAATTAAAAAATATGATTGGGAATCTGAATACGTAAAAGGATTCTGGGAACGCGGTGTTACATTCTATCTACCTTACAAAAATTTCATCCTCAAAATTTTGATAAGGGGGAAGATTAACAGAGGAAGGACAGGGACAATTAAGATATGACTAACTGTACTAATGGTATGACTAACTAAGGGTAATCTCACAACTGACTGATTAAAACTCTGAGCCTAGCGTCTTCTACACTTCCTACCATAAAATCTTTCGGACGGTGCCATATCAATACAGACCTGATAACTGTTAATAAAAGAATTCTACTAGAAGAAAATAATTAAGATTCTGAATGGTCTGACTGGACTACCCGATCTTTCTGAGAGTAATAAGATGAGCTGAATATAAGCAGTGTCTCTAAACTTCTCTGAAGACTTTAACAAAATTGCGATCTGAATCCCGTGTCTCTGCCTGACACAATAATAACTAGAGTACTATGTGGCTGAACCATTTCTCTCATATAATTATCTGCCAAAACTTTTGTACACTGACTCATTCAGAATAATATAAAGTAAACTGACTTTAGAACTAGCCAACTTTCACTACCTGAATTCTACTAGAATCGATGGAGGTTTCTCCCTTCAAATAGACGAGACCCCAAAAATACGATACTTACCTGTTCAGGCTCATAATTACTCTACATGGCACGAAGTTGTTCCCAATGAAGAGTCTAATAAGATTACTAGATATTCTGTCTGTTCTCTACCACTCCATAAATAAATCATAACATCGTAGATAAAGAAAACCTGATAAATTATCGTAGATAAAGAAAACCCGATAAATTAATCGCAGATACATAAATAAAGTAAAAGTACACCTAGAGGGGGGTGAATAGGTGTAGGGCTAACTTAAGACAAATAATGCAGAATTAAAATTAAATGCTAAACACATATTATGTGTAACCAAGAGTGAGTCTGAATTTCCCGTGAAGGGCCCAGGAACTTCTCCTCACTATTCTCTAAATTATGAGTTGAAGTGCTTCAATAGCTCTCTTGATTGAACACAAGTGTAGGCATATATACAACATCAAGCATATAAAGATATGGCAATAAAGACAATGCAAGATATAAAGAGTAAAGAGTTGACAGAGAAAGATCCAAACACAAACACAAGGATATGTTTTGAGATTCGAGCCACTGTTTTACGTCCTCGCATTCACACAAAAGAATTTCAACTATCCACTATAGGATCTTCCACAAAGGGATCCCTATCGAGGAATTACAACAATACAAATAAGGAGTACACAACTCCAACTCTCACACACCTCTATACAAGAGATAGGCACAAAGTAAAGAAAGTTCACAACTTGGTGATCACAAAGATCACAAACAACACTTGGTGATCACGAAAGACCACAAACAAAGCCACTCACAATACAAGATCTTAGATAATAGATTTGCAATGAATAGCTCAAATATGTGAGTAAACAAAGTATTTGGAAAAGAACAACAAAGAAAATACTTGAAAAAAACTTATAGATAGATGAAGAAATGAAGAACAAAACTATAATCCCAAAACTTGTTTTCTTTTGATTTTTCAAAAACTTTGAAACAAATAAAGATAGAGATATGAAGCTCTAAAACTTGATTTGAAAACTTGTTAAAAACTCTATAGAAGGTAGAAATTTTGTCTCTTAAAAATCTTCTCGAAAACAGCCCCCAAAACCCATATATATAGGCTAGGCAAAAACTAGCCGTTGGGGTTCAGATCAGGTTAAAACTGACCTGTTAGTCGACCGGGCGGTCGACCGGTCAATGGTCATAAAAATGACCATTGGGGTTACTGTTCGACCGGGCGGTCAACCATCCCCAAGGCATAGAGAGGAATTCTCTCTGTCGGTCAACCGACTGGTCGACCGCCACCAACAAAGAGTTGGGTTAGTTGGTCGGTCGACTGATCGGTCGACCAAGCCAAGGGCTTGGGCATGTGTACGTTTCTTGTGCATGTCGGTCGACCGAGCCAGGCTTCAGTCGACCGGTCGGTCGACCGCTAGCTGCCCAGAAACAGGTTTATAAGGTTAAAATTTTGGTCTTGAAAACACCTATAAATTTCAATAAAATCCCATAAATTTCACAAAAATTAGTTCATGTAAACAAGTTGAAGTACAAATATGCATGATCAAAATCAAGATATATTATAAACATGTGAACTATATTTGAGATAAAGAATTTTAAGGTTAAAACAAAAATTGTATTTTCCAAAACCAATTTCTAAAGGAAAATATGATTTTTTTTATAAACTTATATAAATACAAAAACAAGATATTTGAAACACATGTTAAGCATAGTGTGTATGGATGAATCTAATACACATATAAATGATATATCTTTATTTAAATCCAAAAGCTCAAAAATGAAACGGTTTAAATCGAAATGAATACTATTGAACTTGTGTGTGTGTGTATACTTGAGCAACTCAAAGCTAAAATATCCTTAAACAAGATCTAAAATAAACAAACTTAAATACAAATCTTCTTCTCTAAGATGACTTGATCCAAACAAGATCCATGAGCTTGACTCCTCTTGAGTTCTAGATGTGATCTTGAAGTGCGAGCTCTTGAATCAACACGTGAAAGCTTCAAACTTGACTTTGAATCCTTTATTGAAGCTAAACACCTACTAAGATCTTGATCAATATCTGAAACTTTATAAATACAAGATCATTAGTATTATAACTTCATAAGTTAATCATCATCAAAACTAAGGTGAAGGGCTTTTGGCTAACAATCTCCCCCTTTTTGATGATGACAAAACTTATGAGGTTATATATGCATTGATTAAGGAAAAGCTTCATATAATCTCCCACTTAACTCATGTATAGCAAAACATTAAGGATATTCAATGAGATACTATACAAAAACACATATATATGCATAAACATAAATAAGCATGCATGTATAAGTAAACATAAACATATATATATGCATAAACAAAAACAACATGCATATATAAATTCTCAATTCTTCTCCCTTTTTTTGCCAAATCATTAACAAAAGGGGAAGAAAAAAGATAAACAACATAAAAGTATATGCAATATAAAATCATGAAGAGGAGAGATGTCAAGTTAGCTCGTTTGCATACATGCATTACATGAAGAAAGAGATGACTAAGCCCTAACTTTTATAAGTTTAATATACAATGCATAAGTATAGATATTAAGCTCCCCCTACACACATGTACTATATAAAGAAAAGAGGTCAAAATCTTCTTTATATACCACACTCATCATGATCTATATGTAAAGGAGATGTTAAGCTCCCCTTGCATATAGGCAATACAAACAAAGCAAACTTTTATACCAATAAAAATATATATTTATATCAATTGAAAGAAACTAATTGAAATTGAAATAATCTTTTTACCAATTTTTACCAATAGAAAGAAATGATACCAATTGAAGGTAAATTTTAAAAAAAAATTGGGTAAATACTAAAATCATTTTGCAATATATATAGCAATTTGAGAATAATATCAAATGAAGGTTATTGATACCAATATTGAAAATGTTAGCATTTTTCAAAACAAAATATTTTTCTTCATAAAGAGTGGGAGTAAAATACTAATTGAAAATAAATATAATTGAAATATAAATCAAGAATTTTTCTCCCCCTTTTGAAATACCAATAAAACTAATGTATAAGCTTATAAAGATACCAATTATCATTAAAAACATGAATCAAGCTTAGCATGAAATCAATTTGTGCAATAAAATATATATGTGTAAACAATGTTGATCTTAGCACAAGAAAAACATATATGTGTGTGTGTGTGTGTGTGTGTGTGTGTGTGTGTGTGTGTGTGTGTGTGTGTGTATATATATATATATATATATATATATGTATATGTATATATGTATATATGTATGTATGTATATATGTATGTATGTGTGTGTGTATATGTATGTATGTGTGTGTGTATGTGTGTGTGTGTGTATATATGTATGATTAATTTAAATACCAATTTGAAATATGATGCATACATATATAGAAAATATGAGTATACAAAATAAAGCTAAACACATTTTCAAGAAAACATGTACAAATGTGATATAAAAATAAATATAAGAGTACAAGTATAAATATAAGAGTCATCAAAATTAGGTTATACAAGTACATCTAATGAGTACACATGAGAAATAAAGCATCTAAACATAATAATCAAGTGTAGCTCACTAATTGTATAGGTATAAGCACAACTTTAAATGAAAATTATATCTAAACAGTAATCAAAACATGATGCACACAAAACATCAAAACTTGGTTGTGAAATCATTAATGTAAATGCAAGTATTATTGGAATTAGGATATACACAATAGCTAAATTGTAGTGAGAACACAAGATATGAATCCATAAAAATATGGGTGTATCTCAAAAACTATCTATGTATATCACAAGTCTAATAGGTATTGCATTTAAATATAATGAGCATGAAAACTAAGACATGCTAAAAATAATCAGTAAGAAAGGATGTAAATATAAATAAGGAGTTAGAGATAGTTACCAAACTAAATGAACTAATATCTACATCTCTAAACCATGGTGATCCTCCCACCGAAATATCCTTGATAGTGATGCATCCACTGTTGTGTCCATTAAGCTCAAACGCATCCACCACCAGGCATCAAGTCTCTCACGTATTGTGAGAGCGCACACCTATATCAAATGAAATAGGAATGATTTTAGTACCTACACTT
Organism: Agave tequilana; assembly: GCA_038442645.1. NCBI lineage: Eukaryota > Viridiplantae > Streptophyta > Magnoliopsida > Asparagales > Asparagaceae > Agave > Agave tequilana. The sequence goes on from JAVJIF010014974.1 coordinate 8,934, forward strand.
TCTTGAGCACATGGGAGTTAGCACCTTTCCTACCCACACATGTTTACTTAACAAATTTAAAACATTTAACCTATCAAAATAAAATTTTGTAAGGTGGCCCTTGCAACCACAATGTGTGCAATTGTATACACTAACATACAATGAATCATGTGTGTGAGCATGATGGGCATGTATATGCCGTGAGTAGTGTGCATGCATATGTGGAGTATATTTCTTGTGAAACATGAATTCCAATCTTGTGTGATTCATGACACAATTGCTCAAAGTGGAGCCTAAACAATCAACACTCTTCTTCAAAACCCAAATATTATTATCAATTTTGGAAGAAGATGTGAAGCATGCAAGTGAAGCATGACAAACATGAGAATCAAAATCATTTTTGAATGAAATATTATCTAAAGAAACAAAATGTAATTCCTTTGAAATCAAAGCAATTTTGTTTTTCAAAGAATCATTTTCTTTTAAAATAAAATCAAGTTTTGAAGACAAAAGATCATTATTTTTCAAAACAAGATCAAAATCATTTTTATTTTTCAAAAACTCATTTTCTTTTAAAACAAGATCAAGTTAAACTTTCAATGAATCTATTTCATTTGAAACCTCAACTTTCTCTTGTAAAACTATATCAAGTTTTGAAAATAAATTTTTATTTTCTTCTTTTAATTCAAAACTCTTGTTTTCAAAAGTTTGTATTTTGAAAGAAAGTTTCACAAAACATAGAAAGCTCTTCATTTAAAGCATGTGCATCCATGCTATCATGATCATTGGAAGAGCTAGCACAATTATCTAGATGAGTATCCGAAATTACCTCAAGGGAGTCATTCCCTTGGATCATGAAGTAAGTTTGATCGGACTCATCTCTTCTTGATTCTCTCTCTAAAATGTGATGAGCTTATTCCTTAAGAGAGGTCAATATGTTTCATACGGCAAAAGCAGAATCACAATGAGAAATCAAAGAAAGATGACCTATGCTAAGTGTATGCTTTAGTGCCTCCATGGCTTGTACATTAGCCTCACTGTACTTGCCATTACTAATATAAAAACTTTTAGTAGTGGCAAGATAAACATGCAATTATAAGGCTTTAAGGTATGCACTCATCTTAATCTTTCATATATCAATATTAGAAACATTATACATGGGAGATGCAAGATAATCCATGAATGTATACAAATATGTGTGCAAAACAATAGACTAAATTAGCAATTCAAGGATCACACTCCTACATGCTTAAACCGACTATCAGGAGTGCTAGCTCTCATACCAATTGAAAATACACTAAAGGGGGTGAATAAGTGTAGTGCTAATTTTAAGACAAATAATGTGAAATTAAAACTAAATGCTAAACACACACTATGTGTAACCAAGAGTGAGTTTGAATTTTCCGTGAAGGGATCTAGAAATTTTCCTCATTATTCCTCTAAATTATGAGTTGAGGTGTTTCAATAGCTCTATTGATTGAACACAAGTGTGGGCGCACATACAATATCAAGCATATAAAGATATGGCAATAAAGACAATGTATGATATAAAGAGTTGAGAGTTGAGAGAGAAAGATCCAAGTGCAAGCAAAAAGATATGTTTTGAGGTTCGAGTCACTGCTTTACGTCTTTGCCTTCACACAGAAGGATTTCAACTATCTACTATAGGATCTTCCACAAAAGGACCTCCACCGAGGAATTACAACAATACAAATAAGAAGTACACAACTCCAACTCTCACACACCTCTACACAAGAGGTAGGCACAAAGCAAAGAAAGATTACAACTTGGTGATCACAAAGATCACAAACAACACTTAGTAATCTCAAAAGATCACAAACAAAGTCTCTCACAATACAAGATCTTAGAGGATAGATTTATAATGAATAGCTCAAGTATATGAGTAAACAAAGTATTTGGAAAAGAAACAACAAAAAAATACTTGGGAAAAACTTCTAGATGGATGAAGAATGAAGAACAAAACTATATTTCTCAAAACTTATTTTCTAAACTTTGAAACAAATAAAGATAGAGATTTGAAGCTCTAAAACTTGTTTGAAAACTTGTTAAAAACTCTGTAGAAGGTAGGAATTTTGTCTCTTAAAAGTCTTCTCGAAAATGGCCCCCCAAAAACCTATATATATAGGCTAGGCAAAAGCTAGTCGTTGGGATTCAGGCCAGGTCAAAACGGACGTATAGGTCGACCAGGCAATCGACAGGCCAATGGTCATAAAAATGACCGTTGGGGTTGCCGATTGATTGGGCGGTCGACCGTCCCCAAGGCACAGAGAGGAATTCTCTCTGTCGGTCGACCGACCGGTCACCTAACAGAGAGTTGGGTGAGCCAATCGATCGACTGAGCCAAGGTTTTGGGCATGTGGACGTTTCTTGTGCATGTCGGTCGACCGAACGGTCGACGAGCCAGGCTTCAGTTGACCGGTCGGTCGCCGCCAGCTGCCCAGAAACAGGTTCATAGGGTTAAAACTTGGTCCTGAAAACACCTATAAATTTCAATAAAATCTCATAAATTTCACAAAAATAAGTTCATGTAAATAAGTTGAAGTAGAAATATGTGTGAACAAAAATTAACACATGTTACAAACATGTGAACTATTTTTGAGGTAAAGAATTTTAAGCTTAAAACAAACACTGTATTTTCCAAAAACCAATTTCTAAAGAAAATACGATTTTTCTGTAAACTTATATAAATACAAAAATAAGATATTTGAAACACATTTTAAGCATAGTGTGTATGGATAGAATCCAATACACATATAAATGATATATCTTTGTTTAAATCAAAAAACTCAAAAACGAAACGGTTGAACCGAAACGAAAACTATTGAACTTGTATGTGTGTATACTTGAGCTACTCAAAGCTAAACTATTCTTACACAAGATCTAAACTAAATAAATCTAGATACAAGTGTTCTTCTCATTCGACTTGATCCATGAGCTTGACTCCTCTTAAGTTCTAGATGTGATCTTGAAGCGCGATCTCTTGAATCAACACGTGAAAGCTTCAAAACTTGACTTTGAATTCTTTATTAAAGCTAAACACCTATTAAGATCTTGATCAATATCTGAAACTTTATAAACATTAGATCATTAGTATTATAACTCCATAAGTTAATCATCATCAAAACTAAGGTGAAGGGCTTTTGGGCTAACATAAAGAACAACCGATAATAATGAATTTTGAATACTGGGCGTCAATTACTATGAAAAGCATAACTAAGAACTCATAATAACTGCCCTTTGAATGTTAACCCGACTGTAAATTAAATATCTAGCTAATATCCCAGTCCTGCAATGTTGGCCGAATAGATCGTCGGTAAAGACTATAACAAGTTGTTCAGACACAGAAAGAAAACCCAATTCACTAAATCCATGAAAACAAGTCAGGTGAGAGAAATCCGGGGAACAATGCTAGAATGCTAAACACTATCGGAACTAGCTACGAGCGAAGCAAAACCTAGGTGGGGCCATTGCGTAACACAACGTCAGGCGCTAAACACTAGGGTGCGGCGGAGCTAACGCTCTGCGAGACTGGCACTTGGCGGAGCTCACGTGGCAAAGCTAGCGTGTAATACATTGTTAAATGTTAAGTGCCAAGGTGCAGCAAGGCCCACGCCTAGTTGAGCTCGCATGGGTAGAACACGACTCTCGATTGGCAAGGTTAGCGGAGTCCGTGACTCATCAAATCCATGAAGACTACAAGTATTGAGGCTCTGAGCTCAGTGAAGTCGATAGAAGAGATCATGATCGTTTTGAAATAATATAGAAAATACAATAACTCTGTCTGACAGAAGTTCTTAATCTGAAAATTTGTTTCCTACTGACACTCCCCGTGTAGTAGCATAATCTGACTGATTACATAAATGATGATTATACTACTTTCTGTATTGATCCCCATATGATACCTATATAATAGAATGTGAAGCCGAAGATCTGCCTGATAAAAGATAATACGATGGACTAGAATCGAAGAATCCTGGAATAGGATGAGAATGAACCCATCTGCCCTACGTGACCTCACTAGTCTACCCATATCTTAAGTTAGCATAAAGGTTACAAAAATTGAAATAGCAAAAATGGAAGAGATATGAATAGCATGAAAAAGGGAGGTGGACACGAAAATACTACGACTGATGATGATAGTGTAATAAGGAGGATATGATATAGAAATTTACTAACTCAAGGACATGATAAAATGGGGATAATGGTTACGGTCGATACCTTCAGGATTCCTGTTCCAGATACTGAGCATCCCTTTCTGTTCTTACTCCATTCAATATCTTGACTTTCTCTTCAGTCAAAATTTATGATTGCCTCCTTCTGTCATCTGCCCTAGCTCTTGGTCTCCTCTGTGCCTGACTATATATTTGTTACTGGGAATAAAGTGAGGTTCCTCTGTCAGTAGGTCCTGAATTCTCTTCCAATGGTGGTACTGGATGTGTTGATCTGATCGATGCAATGTCTTGGTCTTCTTGAATGGACAGTCACTCTTCAAATGATCTCCAGACCTGCACACAAAACATAATTCATAAGCTTTCTGGCGGTTGCGTTGTAAGTGCCTGGGCTTTAGAGAGTATCCACATATCATATGCTGAGGGCGAGGTCGGAGTGATTACTTTGCTAGTGGGGTATTCAGGGGCCTATCTGAGTCTTCACCTTCCATCAAATGAGAGGGTCTATTTGCCGACTTCATCTGCATGTTATCCTGATTTTTCTCTCCAGTTCCCATTCTACCTCTTGAGTGATGGTGAAAATCTACGGACACGTCTTGAGCTACTTGGGTATAAGAAACATCTTGATCTTCATCTTCAGGTCTTACTGAAATCTACTTGCTCAATTCTCCTCGTCAGCCACCATGTGCGACGCAAACCGACTATGTCTTAGGAGCTTTGCAGTGTACTTGTCTATAATTCAATCCTCCTACTGCAATCTGAGAAATTGTTATTTTATCTCTTTCTGAGCTGTTGCGGAAAAGAATCTCTCATAGAAATCCTTCGAGAGCTGGTTCCAAGTGATGGACTTCTCCAGTCTCGCTTCTTCCGCCAACCACCATGTTCTGGCCCCATTTTTAAACTGAATCTTGGCTACTTTCACCTGGTTCTTATCAGGGACTCGAGCTACCTTTAGAAGATCTGTCATGTCCACCAGCCACTGTTTTACATCTAGGGGCTTCTCCACGCCCTAAAAGCTCGCCGGCTATAATCTTCTGAAGTCTGACATGTTGCCTAGCTTATACTCTCAAGGTGTAACCAATAATCTTTGGTGCAGGATCTCCGTCTGTTCCTGTTGATTTTCCATCATACTCTACAAAAATCATCTCTAATCAACACTTACTCCACTAGGGCCACCCTAAGAAGAACTAGAACCATTATGATTTTTCCCGTCTTTTCATATTCGAGTTGGTCAAGAGTAACGAGAAACTGGCGTATGAAAGGATGGGAGAACTTCAGAATTTCAATGGAAGGATTATCAAGAGAAAATAGATAACTCTATACTTGTAGATGGATTGTATAACCAACACTCATGCACTCCAGTTGCAAAATTTTTTACCATTAATTTGTCGACTGGTTGTACTGAGGATGTGAGAGCCTAGGCTCTGATATCACCCTATAACGCCCCGATCCTGAGGGTACAGAAACTTACTATGATGTACATATGTAGGTTGAAAATACCCTCACATGTATACTCTAAGCATCAGTACAGATAAGAATCAGAGCTCGAAAATATGTCATACATTATACATTCCAACATATGAGTACAATTACAAAATTATCACAGGATGTGACACAATATTACAAGAATATTATATCACCGATAGGCGCAAATGTGAGAATACAAAGAGATATATAATAATAAACTATAAGAGTCACAAAGAAAAAACTCGAGAGCTGAGCAGGGGGCTGGAAGGATAGGGCCTCAAACGTTCTGATGATGATCCACGCTTCCGTCGCGCATTCTTGATTAGCAACCAGGAGAATCCATATGCTCCAGGATCTGGACATGAGGATCCAGGGGAGTCAGAAACTCCCCCAATGAGTGGTGTGGTGAATGCCAAGTGACATGCAGGAATAGCACACGTGTATCGATAAATTTAATTTATAAACATGCATTGAAAATTGTGTCGTGAGCACAGGTATACAGGAGTAGGCAAAGAGAACGTACGTGATATCGAGTAGTGAGCATGCATGGTATAATATGATAAGAGTGGGAGACTGGTGGAATAGAACACAAGTGGTAAGGCAGAATGTAAAAAGATATAATATAATAATAATAATGATAAAACTAGAAATCTAAAGTAAAATCCGATGAAAGCGAATACGGCAAAACCAGCAGTACAAACCCAGTTTATAGCTCTATGAGATAAGTACATCAAAGGAATAATCCAAATAAGAAAACCATCATCTATATACTGTATATCCAACGTCATCATAAACTAAGTTAATACGACCCGAATTGCAAAAGATACAATGATTTATTAGTTGACATCTTTTTTTTATTATTACTTGTCCTACTTTGATGTCTAGGTATGTGGACTAGCGTCATAGCACACATATATCCACATCTGAATAAAGTAAGGTTGTTATTGGAAACCAATGGGGGTATCTACGATAATGTTTAAAGTGGGTCCCGTGTATGCCCGGGACCACGGTCCACGGTGTTTTGTTGCTGGTGTACGGAACCGACCACAAGGCATACATGAGGGTCTTATAGAATGCCCATTTTAAGATGGTACCAAGAAGGAGGGAGCCAGTACTCCCCTCAGTCACCTGGATACCCTCAGGTCCAATCAAAAGTTTTAATTGCACAATATACCTACTGCCACTGTAAACACGAACATATATTGATATTCATCAGTTTTTTCTGACCCGATGTAAGTTGTTCCTTTTATAGTTTACTAGATAATTATCAGATTATGAGAATGAGCAGGAACAAGTCAGGAGTATCAGGAGTACACGTGCATCAGGAGTACGGTTTGTACTAGAATATATCAAGATGAAATTAAGATATCAGGTCATCATTCCCATTATTGTGATAATTATGAGAGTCAGGTATGTCATGCTGGACGTCAGGTGATAGCATGACAGGAGGGTTAATCAGGCAAGTGACGAGAAACAGCATGGCAAGAGATAGCGCATCAAGTATAAGCATGTCAAGCGATACAGGAAAACAATACCAATATAACAGCTCGGTACGAATACCGAAAAATCATGCAGTCTCAGAAAAATAGTGTAAATAAGCTTTTAACTTTTTACAACCATTAATAGAAGAATAGATAAACTGGAAAGCAGGTAATTAGCAAACAAGCGAACATCCAAGCGGAGCTAAGTAAGCTAGAGGTATGGACAGCAAACAGTGTTTAATCCCTAGAGCGCTTGACAGAGCTATTGGAATAACTCAGCTTAAAAAGTGAGTCTAAATCTGGCAGAATTCTTTCTAGATAAATCTAATGGTAAAGCGCTAAACGCTAAGCATGCCTACCAGATGGAGCATGAGAGACATGACGGCCTAAGCGCACTCCTCTTTCGAAGAAGTGGACGAGAGCTTAGAGGCTAAAGTACGCTCGGGGCTAAGACCCATAGGGTGCAGGCCTAAAATCAATTAGGTAGCTAACTCGGGAGTAGGCAGAAACCCAGGTCAGTATAAGGGTACATGCACGAGATGTTAGTACCCCATGAGCATGCATACAAACGTGATAATATCTAGACTACCGTGGAGTGGTGAAGCCCGGAGGCTTAGTAAAGGGCCCGAAGGCTAAACGACCATGAAGGGCCAGCCACGCATGGTATAAAAGTAGAAATAAAATACATCACAGGTATGGTAAATGTACAGGAAATAAACTACCCTAGTACAAACATTCGTCACAGGCATATACTTGTACAATCCTGGGCACTCGACAACATACAAATACAAGGGCACAACCTAATACAAAGCATGAATACAAATCCAAATATAGGGCAAAATACAAGTTGACCCGTGATTGCTAAAAGAATAGAGATAAATTAAGGAGTTAAAATGATGTCGGTTAAATCTCTGCCTTTCACAATTTATCCGCGGTAGTAAGCGCTATGCAGGTCGAATCTATAGGGAGGAATGCGATAGAAGTTTTTTGGTGTCTCCTTAAACTCTAAACTGGCTAAGTATTCTTCTAAGAGAAAGAACTCAATTATTAAGTGTTAAAAATATAAAGAAGAATATGAAATTTGGAGAGTAATCTAGGGTTTTAGAAAAGAGTCAAAGAAATATGACCTACTAATCATCTATCACCACTAACTTACTAACCTATGTAAGAATTTACTTCACTTTAGATCATAAAAGTTAAATCTTAGAGTTGCCTTCAATTCAAGAAAGATACATAAGATAAAAACTAAATCCTATTTGAAATAATCACTAACCATAACCTAACTTAAACTATTAAAGCCTTCTAAGTATAGAATAAGAAGAATACCTAAAATTCAACATTAAACTATCAAAACCATCTAAGTATAGAATAAGAAAAATCATTAGAAAGTATTAACATATATGGATTTAACTAGTCATCATCATGTGCCTTCAAGAATTTTAACTAATCCAAGGGTTAAGCATGCATATGATCTAATCAGTTTATTCTAATTTAGAATTAGAAGTAGTGGTGGAGAGATTAGTAAGTCATGAAAAAAGATTAGCTACTCATGACGAAAACTAAAGAAAGCGTTGTAGATGAGAAAGCAAGTAAATAAAGAAAGTAAATAAAGATAAATTAGAAAGAAAAATCTTATTATTGATGCTGTCACCATCAATTACAAAGTGCCTCCTTCTTCTTTACAAAGCTTGAATTAGAACTAAAATTCAAAAAATCACAAATGAAATTTGGAAGAGAAACTAAAGAAAAATCCTAAGTTATGATCTCCAATGTGAAGATGCTTGATAATGAGAGATTTTATATTTAAATAGGCCTTAAATCTAATCACAATAGGATATAAATTAGAAGGTTTCCTAATTCAATAGGGAATTCAGTCCTACAGCAAGTCAGCATGTTGTTTACTGAATATGACTCATCAGACGGCTGAATTGGATAGAGTGATAAACAAAGAATTGTAGTCCTTCAGGTCTTCTTTCTGTAACATCTTCAATCATCAGATTTGAAATCTGTAGCAAAAGTTATGATCTGAATACTAAAACATGTACAGTCTAAATCTGAGCCTGAATTGATTTTGAACTCCATTTAATTTGAATTATCCTCCTTATTCCTTGTAGAATTACCTTTATCCCATTCATCTTTTAGGACTTTATCTTCTGAATTTGAACTTGAATTTAGGAGATGAAGAATAATCCTTTCCTCCTTCGGATTCAGTTTAATTTAAAATCCAACTTTAGATAGGATTAGAGATAAAATGAAGCTTCTTGTATCTTTATCCTCTCATTTAAGTAACTACACACCATAATGAAAAAAGGGGTTAATAGCATTAATTAATAAAGGAATGATCAAGGATGTATGTGTAAAAGTGATGATAAAAATATAATTTTGGAGTACAATCACACGTACAATTTTGGAGTACAATCACACCCCCACACTTATCTTTTGATCATCCTCGAGCAAAATCATAGAAACTAACTTAATCTAATCTAACTCACTTTCGTAGGAATCACGATTACACTTAGCATGTGCAACAAGCCGTTAAATCTCTAGGTTACCCTAGAGAACGAGTGTTATCTCGTGAGGGTTTTCAGTGAATTACACCAACAAAATTCATTAAGAAAGAAAAACAAAATGTTAGTATTTTTGAAATTCATTTTTGAAAGAGAAGAATATTTGAAATAATTTTTTTAGTAAATCAAGTAATCTATAAGTCATAAGATTATCAAATTATTCATTCTTATACTTAGTCTTGATGCAAAAAATTTTATTATCAATTTAGGTTAGGATTAAAACTGAATTTCTCACTTACTCTATTATTTAACTCTAAGTCATATGTAACTTTGTGACCGTGAATTTTTGACTCGGAATTCTTCAACTTCAACTCTTATGCCTTGTATATATATATATATATATATATACTTTTTTTTGTCGAAGTTCAAAGTATTACCATTTCATTGCCCTTTAAGCACTTCTTTTTTTCCTTTTTTTTAAATATGTATAACTCGTCTAATTTTCTTTTGTGTAAGTATCAAGACTTCTTGAGGCCCTAATACCTAACTAATTGATTATTAGATGTGTTAATACATATATGATATATTTTTAAATTTTTTCAAACTTATCTAATTAGCTTTCGCGTAAGTACCAAGGCTTTCTTGGGCCAAAGCATCTAGCTAATCAATAATTAGATTTGTTTATTTTTTTCATATATGTGTGTATTTTTTTATGGCACAAGAGTTGTTGTTTTGAATTCTAAGTGTGTAAGTGTATAAAGTATGCATATTTCATCAAGATAAAAATTAAAACTAAATTACTTTTTTAATTTTTCATCCTAAACCTAAAAATCAAACAAATAATCTTATTTTGATTAAGTATTAAGAAATCCTAATTAAGATTTTCTTATTCCTTAAAATTAACTTAATTACTTTCAAAAATAAATCAAAGTATTATTTTCTTTTTCAAAAAGTTTTTAAAGAAAAAAATTGTTAGTATCTACCTATGTTAACATGCTAGTAAACCCTCCCCTACACCTATCTCATGCATTGTCCTCAATGCATGAAATAAAATGTAAAAGAGGTACACCTATAAATTTATTTAGGTCTATTCCCTCTAACTCGCTTTCCACCATTCCAATGTGTCCTTTTTAGTGGTGAAATTAGAGAGGTCAATCTTTTTGTCATTTTTGCTCTCATCCTCTCCAACTTGTTCATCACTTTTCTCTTCCTCCTCTTTTTCTCTCCACCAATCTTTACAAATTCATCGTCATTATCACACAATATTATTGGTGCAACATGAATACCTAAAAATATGAGTTCATCCTCATACATCTCCTTAAAACTTGAATTAACTCTATCTTTTGGAGGTATGTAACTAACCAAATCCCTAATCGAATCATCTAAACAGTTAAGTTCATCTTCAAAAAGATTTTCAAAACTTTGGTCAATTTGAGATTCTTGATAATTGCACCCAATTATAGGATAGGATGTAAAAGATGATAGAGTAGGGTGGAGATAGTCATGATAATTTGAAAAAGAGGTTGATGGATGGAAAGATGGTCTCGACCTATCAACTGAATTGTACCCAAAAAAATTTGGATAGGCCATGGGATTTCTTTATAATTTTTTAATGAAAAATAAAGAAGAAAAATTAACCTATTAGTAAATAAAAAAATACCATTTTCTCCCTGGCAATGGCGCCAAAATTTGATTGTTAAAGAACAGAGATAAATTAAGGAGTTAAAATGATATCGGTTAAATCTCTGTCTTTCACAATTTATCCGCGGTAGCAAGGGCTATGCGGGTCAAATCCACAGGGAGGAATGCAATAGAAGCTTTTTGGTATCTCCTTAAACACTAAACTAGCTAAGTATTCTTCTAAGAAAAAGAACTCAATTATTAAGTGTTAAAAATATAAAGAAGAATATAAAATTTGGAGAGTAATTTAGGATTTTAGAAAAGAGTTAAAGAAATATGACCTACTAATCATCTACCACCACTAACTTACTAACCTATGCAAGAATTTACTTTACTTTAGATCATAAAAGTTAGATCTTAGAGTTGCCTTCAATTCAAGAAAGATACATAAGATAAAAACTAAATTCTATTTGAAATAATCACTAACCATGACCTAACATTAAACTATCAAAGCCTTCTAAGCATAGATAAGAAGAATACCTAAGATTCAACATCAAACTATCAAAGCTATCTAAGTATAGAATAAGAAAAATCATTGGAAGTATTAACATATATGGATTCAACTAGTCATCAACATGTGCCTTCAAGAACTTTAACTAATACAAGGGTTAAGCATGCATATGATCTAATCAGTTTATTCTAACCTAGAATTAGAAGTGGTGGAGAGATTAGTAAGTCATGAAAAAAGATTAGCTACTCATGACGAAAACTAAAGAAAGCATGGTAGATGAGAAAGCAAGTAAATAAAGTAAGTAAATAAAGATAACTTAGAAAGAAAAACCTTGTTATTGATGTTGTCACCTTCAATTACAAAGAGCTTTCTTCTTCTTTACAAAGCTTGAATTAGAACTAAATTCTAAAAATTACAAAAGAAATTTAGAAAAGAAACTAAAGAAAAATCCTAACTTATGATCTGTGATGTGAAGATGCTTAATAATGAGAGATTTTATCTCCTTAAATATGCCTCAAATCTAATCACAATAAGATACAAATTAGAAGGTTTCCTAATTCAATAGGGAATTCAGTCCTGCAGCAAGTCAGCGTGTTGTTTACTGAATATGACTCATCAGACAGCTTAATTTGATAGAGTGATAAACATAAGAATTATAGTCCTTTAGGTCTTCTTTCTGTCGCATCTTGAATCATCGGATTTGAATATCTGTAGCAAACGTTATGATCTGAATACTAAAATATGTACAGTCTAAATCTGAGCCTGAATTGATTTTGAACTCCATTTAATTTGAATTATCCTCCTTATTCCTTGTAGAATTACCTTTATCCCATTCATCTTTTAGGACTTTATCTTCTGAATTTGAACTTAAATTTAGGAGGCGAAGAATAATCCTTTCCTCCTTCGGATTCAATTTAATTTAAAATCTAACTTTAGATAGGACTAGGGATAAAATGAATCTTCTTGTTTCTTTATCCTCTCATTTAAGTAACTACACACCATAATGAAAAAAGGGGTTAATAGCATTAATTAATAAAGAAATGATCAAGGATATATGTGTAAAAGTGAAGATAAAAATGCAATTTTGGAGTACAATCAACCCACGAAGCGGGGAACCCAAAACGAGGCGAGGACACTCGTCTAATCTCTGAAAACATCATGAAATCCAAAATACCAGAAACTCACGCACGCGCCATAATATATTAATATATATATGTTTCTTGAGAGAGAAACAGGTGAGAGACAGCAGGAGAGAGAAATAGATCTAGAGAGAGAAAAAAGCTAGAGAGAAAGATCTAAAGAAAGCTAAAAAGAAAGAGACCTAGAGAGAGAAAGAGAGCTAGAGAGAAAAAGACCTAGAGAGAAAGAGAGAGCTAGAGAGAAAGAGATCTAGAGAGAGAAAGAGATCTAGAGAGAAAAAGGATTCTAGAGAGAATGAGAGACAGAAGAGAGGGGAAGAGAGAATAGAGAGAGTGAGATAGTAGAGAGAGAAGACAGTAGAGAGAGAAGGGATAGTGGGCTGCTGCCTGCTCCTCAGCTCACAGTCAGGCCATTGGCCCTGGCTGACTGAGCCCTGGCCGCGGCCAGGCAGTGCAGGGGAGGCGGCGCCAGCCGACGCTGGCCGGGGTGGCCGTCGGCCACCCCATGGAGGAGGAGAAGGGGAAGGGTGTTGGGTTTGTTGAAGATTATAAAAGTGGAGTTGATGATTTTGGGTGGTGATTTGATTGATTCTTGGTGAAATTGGAGGTGGGATATTGAAATTGAAGTAGATAGGAGGAGGAAGAGGAGGAGTAGGGAGTTGTGACTGAGGCAGATGTAGGATCTAAATATTATGTCAACACAACACTAAAATAAAGATAATTAGCGTTAAATGAAATAACTTGCAAGAAAGGAAATAAATCTCAGAAAATAATGCAAACACAAACACAAGAGGTTTTATCCTGGTTCGGTCCTCTTGACCTACATCCAGTCCCCAAGCAACCCGCTTGAGATTTTCCTTATCCTTGATATTGTACATACAAAACCAACACCTTGTACACCACCCGACAAACAACCTGTGCCAAATCCGTACAACTCTTCTCTACACCAAGAAGATAATTTTCTTGTACACCTTTTTTCAAGACTAAGAAGATAACCTTATACAATACTTCTCTTTAAGTAATTACAAAATATCCTATAAGCCTTGAGAACTTGTATGTGATCATGAACAAGGACTCTTATAGGTGGACTCTCAGAATTCTTCACTAGAGGATTGAAATTTGTGTGAAGAACAGAAAGTGGAAACTAGTTTTTTGGAAAACAGAATATTTCAACAGAGCTTGGACAGAAAACTAATCATATGAATTGTTTTTTTAGCCTAGGACAACATCCCTATTTATAACTGAAATCTATGGTCAGATAGGGTAATTATCAAGACAAATTTGAATATTAAAACGTTGGATAAATACAAGAATTCAATAACTATTTAACAGTCAGAAACTGTTATAAGTCGACTAGGGTAGGAAGTATTGTCGACTAGGGGAACAAGATTTGCCTGGGTTAGTGACTAGTCAAAGAAACACGTTGACTACATTAAGACTGATACAGATATGCAAGTCTCTAAAAACTACTATTAGTCGACCAGCAGAAATGATTAGTCAACTACAACATGGATTAGTCGACTAGTAATGTTAGTAAGTCGACTAGAGCTACTGGTAGTCAAGAAACAGAAAGTTGATATCTTTTCAACATTGTTATCATCAAGAAACACTTTGTTATCATCAAAACAAGTTCCAACATTCTCCCCCTTTTTGATGATGACAATGTGTGTAGTCACAAGCTCCCCCTTAGAGAAACTCCCCCAGCAGAAAATAGCTTATAACAAATATATATAACAAGTGTTCTCCCCCTGCATCATAGCATACATATGATATATTTTCAAGTGTTAGAAATAACTTATATCATCAAGTATTCGCTTTTTTTTTTATGGTACCTATAAGATAAAACATTATTAATGGCACCAATCATAACATGATCAAAATATTAACTTTTAGGAATCCAAACCCAATTTAAATTTGATTTTATCTGTTAGTATAAACATAATTGCATGAATTACATATATCATGTACATATGATGTAATATAAGCATTTTTGTTCATATTACTTAGATTTTTAGGAATTCAAATATATTTATACTTTGATTTCATGGTCTTCTTAACAAAAGAATTATCATTATTCTTTTTGTAGACATGTGTAGTTCTTTCAACATTATTTTTTGAACAACTAAGACCAATATGCTTATCTTTTGAAAATTCAAGTCCAAAATGATTATATGAAACCTTTTGAAATGGCAATATATCATTTAAATTTTTTTCTTTTATTAAACTTTGTCACTTTATTCAAAAGTTCTTCATATTTATCTTTGAAACTTATCATGTCTTTATGTAAAACAGAAATTCTTTCATTTAAAAATATAGTTTCTCTTTTAAGTAATTCTCATTATCATTTTTCAATGAAGATATAACTTTTTCAAAGTCATCCTTTTGAGAATTTATAGAAGAAATTTGAGAAAAATAAACAGAATTTTCTTTTGATAAAACTTTATTTTTCATCTTTTCATTCTTAAAATTATTATATAGTTCATAAAATACATCTAATAGTTCAGTATATTGTACCTCATCTTCTTCTTGAGCCTTAAAGCAAACATTTGTATGTTCAGTGTCTTCTTCTTCATCTGAGGAAGATGAATCACTATTCTCCTATGATGCTTGATAATCTTTCTTCTTTTTGAACTTTTTGCTCTTGAATTTTCCTTTATTTTTGAGCAATAGACAATCTTTCTTCATATGACCTGTTTTATTATAATTAAAACATGTAGTATTAAACTTACCTTGCTTTAAGTACTTTCTGAATTTTCTTGAGAGCATTATCATCTCCTCTTCATCATTATTTGAATCGTCCATATCTAAGGATGTATGGAAGGCAAGTACTTTCTTCTTTGATTGAAGTTGAAGTTCATCATTCTTTCGATCTTCAAGTTGCACTCCATATGCCATTAAATTATCATAAGGTTTTTTAATGATATTGTTGAGAGATCATTTGCTTCTTCTATGGCAGTGATTTTCTTCTCCCAATTCTGATGTGAGTGCACGAAGAACCTTTCTAACTTTTTTCCTTGAGTGTATTCCTTTCCAAGGGCTACTAAGGAATTTGTAATGTACGTGAATCTTGAAATCATTTCTGAAATTGTTTCGTTCTCCTTCATTTTGAAGAGTTCAAAGCTGTGAATAAGAATAGAAATTTTATACTCTTTAACCTTATTTGTACCTTCATGGGTTACCTGTAAAATCTGCCATATTTGATTTACAGATCTGGTCGTCGACACGCGATTGAATTCTTCTTTGTTCAAGGTATAGAAAAGCGCGTTTATTGCTTTGGCATCAAGGTTTGCAGACTTCTTTTGTTCTTCACTCCATGCACTGTAATTTGTGGTCGGCTTGGTGTACAATGCCTCTACTATGTTCCAGAGTTCATAGTTGAGTGATTGCAAGTAGATCTTCATTCTACACTCCAATAGTTGTAGTTGGATCTATCAAATAGTAGTAGACGTTGTGTAGAATGTCCTTCTCTAAATTGTGATAAAGGAAACTCTGTTACCATCTTTGTAGGGTGTTGATCGGATATGCAGGGCTCTGATACTAATTGTAGAATCTAAATATTATATCAACACAACAATAAAATAAAGATAATTAGCGTTAAATGAAATAACTTGTAAGAAAGGAAATAAATCTCAGAAAATAATGCAAACGCAAACACAAGAGATTTTATCCTGCTTCGGTGCTCTTGACCTACATCCAATCCCCAAGCAACCCGCTTGAGATTTTTCTTATCCTTGATTTTGTACACCCAAAACCAACACCTTGTACACCACTTGACAAACAACCTTTGTCAAATTCGTACAACTCTTCTCTACACCAAGAAGACAATTTCTTTGTACATCTCTTCTCAACACCAAGAAGATAATCTTGTACAACACTTCTCTTTGAGTGATTACAAAATATCCTATAAGCCTTGAGAACTTGTATGTGACTGTGAATAAGGACTCTTATAGGTAGACTCTTAGAATTCACCACTAGAGGATTGGAATTTGCGTGAAGAACAGAAAGTGGAAACTAGTTTCTGAAAAATAGAATATTTCAACAGAGTTTGAACAGAAAACTAATCATTTGAATTGGTTTTTTTAGCCTTGGACAACATTCGTATTTATAGCTGAAATCTATGGTCAGTTAGAGTAGTTATCAAGACAAATTTGAATATTAAAAAGTTGGATAAACACCAGAATTCAATAACTGTTTAATAGTCAGAAACTGTTATAAGTCGACTAGGGTAGGAAGTTGTTGGCCCAAAGGCCTATCACTCTAGTTTTGATGATGATCAACTCATGTAGTTATGGTACTAATGATCTTGTGTTTAATTAGTTTCAGATTTGTGATCAAGATCTTAGTAGGTGTGTAGCTTCAACAAAGGATTTAAAGTCAAGTTTTGGAGCTAACACGGTTTGATTCAAGAGCTTGTGCATCAAGATCACATCAAGTACTCAAGAGGAGTCTAGCTCTATGGATCATGTTTGGACCAAGTCAAGAAGATGAGAAGACTTCAAGTGAAGACTTCAAGATCAAGACATGAGTCTAGGTTTGTTTTTATAAGATTTTATTTTTAGATAAAATGTAAAGGATAGAATAGTTGGTGGATTGCTCAAGTATATCTTACACACACACACACACACACACTTGATTTAGATGAGTTTTCATAAAAAGAATTTTATTTTAGAAAAATACAAAAGAGTTTTCTTTTAGAAAAATACCGGTTTGGTTTTTGGAATTCAAAGTATATATGTTTTAACCAAAACCAAATTTAGAGATTAATGTCAAAAACATAGATATTTCACCATGTATGTGTAGTGGATCATATCCATACACTCTATGCTTCAAAAGCATTTAAAATATCTTATTTTTGTATTTGGAGAAGTTTTGGAAAAATAAGTTTGAAAAACTAATTTTGAAAAAATACAGTTTTTATTTTTAGCCAGAATTTCTAAGTTACAAAAATAGTTCAAATTATTTGTAACATGTCTTGATTTTGCTCAAGCATGTTTGATTATCAAAGTATTATGTTAAAACTACTTTTGTGGATTTTTCATAATTTTATGGGATTTTATTTATACTAAAAAGTCAACATTTTTATCCCTATAATTTGTCTGGTCTGGCTTCTGCCGGTCGACCGGACCGGTCGACCGTGCTTGAAGTCGGTCGAATGGGACGGTCGACCGACGTGCATAGAACGTGCACGCCAGCTTGGCTGGAGGGCCTGTGTAACGCCCCGATCCCGGCGATACGGGGACGTCACTGCAACGTATATATGTAGGTCAGAACTACCTTCCCGTATATACGCTAAGCATCAGTACAGACAAGAATCAGAGTACGGAAGCAATTGGTGCATTATACATTCCAACACATATATATACAATCACAGAGTTATCACCAGAGGTGATGAATATTACAATAATAATACATCACAGATATGCGCAAATGCGGGAATACAAGGAATATATATAAATGAACAGTATAAAAAGGAGCTCGCATACAAGTATGCAAGGAACTGTACAAGTGAAAAGTATAAAAGAGCACTCACGAGTTTGCTAAGGGAGAACTCGAGAGGCACACAGGGGGTCTGGAAGGATGGAGCTCCGAAAGGTCGGCTGAAGATCCACGCTACTGCTGCGTTACTCTGAACACCCGCTCCTAGCTCCAAGACCTGGACGTGAGAATCCAGGGGAGTCAAATGATACTCCCCAGGCGAGTGTAGAAGGAAAACCAAGTGGTGAAGCAGGGTGAGCACAATAATGCATATATATCAAGTAGGAAATACTCAGGAGGCAGATAGGATAGAGCAGGTAAGAGTAGACGTGGCTTGAGAATCATAAAACAGGAAATCCGGATAAAACCAATCCGAGCTACCATAATACTCATAAAACAGGAAATCCGACATAAAGTCCGGGAAAAGCAAATACGGTAAGGCACATCACAGATTCATAGCCGTTTAAGTTGCAGGCTTTGGTATGCGTCCCATTCCACATACCTCTACTTACAACTTAAAGAGCCGGTTATTATGACACTTTATTATTATACTCGTCTTACCCATATATCTAGGTATGTGTCTCGGTGTACGGCCAACTCACATACATCCATATATAAGCAAGTCGAGGTTGTTATTGGAAACAAGCGGGGTATCAACGAACTATGTTTACAGTGGGTCCCGTGCATACCCGGGACCACGGCCCAGTATTGTTCCGTTGCTTGAAGACGGAACCTGCCGCAAGGCTAAACAGGAGGGACTTATGTATGCCCTTGTCATGACAGTAAACAGGAAAGGGAGAAAGCACTCCCCTCGGTCCCCTGGAGTACCACAGGTAAGACCGGATATATAGTGCACAACCTAATGCCACTGTAAACACGAACACATATCGATATCCGCATGTTTCCCCCGACCCAATACAAGTTGATCCATTTTAAGATTCAATAGTTTAATTATCACTTTACGGGAAAAACAGGAAATAGACATGATCAGGAATCAGGAGTACATAAGTATAACATAGTCAGGTCACTGCATGTAAAGCAGGAAAACAAGTCACTGATCATGATACAGGATAATAAGTCAAGTTCCCGTAAGAATGATAATCACAAGTCAAGTATATCATGCCGGGAGTAAAGTGATAGCATGATAGGATGATGACAATTAACAAGCAACCAAACATATAAGAGATTGATAGTAATCAGGTGGCAAGTTATGTCAAGAGATTGATAATAGTCTGGGTAAGTCAGGTCATACCAATAGGGTCTTGCCATAGAGCATGCCAAGTGGTCAGGTGGTAACACACTGATGTCAGGTGATATACATATGTCAAATGGTAGCACATAACTAACAGGTCTAAAGTAAAGCCAAGTGGTAATATAAAAGTAAGGCCCAAAGTCCAACAAGTCCAACGACCACGAAGGGTCGGCCACGCATAGCATAAGCAATAAAAGACATAGCACATGAAATAAAATACATGAAAGCTAAAGCGAGAACATGCGCATAATCAATGAAATAAGAGGTAAGAGGGTAGCGAGTGAGAACACTCGCCTGAGTCACCAATATACCGAAATATCCGAAATCCACGGAAGCTCGGGATGCGCCACAACCTGTGATATAAATATGTAGAGTGAAGATGAGAGAGAGAAAGAATGGAAGATGATGTGTGTCTAGAGACAAGTCAAGTAATACCTATAGGTGATGTAAGTCTAGAGGGTAAGGTTCATGTCCAAGGAAGTAATCAACAGAACAGACAGCCAGAATTAGTCGACTAGGTTGGAAGAGTAGTCGACTAACAGAGGGGTTAGTCGACTAGGAATATGGGGTAGTCGACTAATACTGTGATCCAGAGAGTTTGGTTTGGTTTCAGGGAATAGTTAGTCGACTAGGTTAGGAGGGGTAGTCGACTAATAAGGATCTTAAGTCGACTAACAGATACTTAAGTCGACTAAGTCTGTGATATAGAAAGTTGGGGTTTCTGATTCAGGACAAGGTTAGTCGACTAGGGTCAAGAGTGTAGTCGACTAAGGATCTATAGTCGACTAGGATCTAAGGCAAGTCGACTAATACTGTGTTTCAGAAAAAGCTACGTTTCAGCTAAGGGTTTCTAGTCGACTAGGTTCTAGGTCAAGTCGACTAAAACTGTGAAGAACAGTGAGCAGATCAGAATTCCTAGGGTTTGGGTTTGATGGTTAAACAAACATGGATTGAAGTCATAATTGAACATGATATGAATACACATGTACACTAAGAATAGACTAAGTCTAAATGAGTAAGATCACTCACCAAAGAGAGTGATTGGTCTCCATGAGGTGAGGGAGTGATGGTGGTGGTGATTGAAGTTGATGATGAAGGAGATGGTGATGATCCTTGATGAAGCCTTAGTTGAAGCCCTTGAGGTCTTGAGGTGGAGGTGAAGAGATTGGGGAGTTCTTGGAGCTAGGGTTTAGGTTGAGGAAGAAGGGGATTTTGGAGAGCTCCTTCTCTTGTTGAAATGAGGAAGAAAAAGGGTTAAAGTGTAAAGGAAAATATATATATAGGATTGGGATTTTGTAAAGGGAGTTGCAATTAAAAGAAAGGGGAGGGCTTAATTGCAAAGTGGAGGTGAGGTGAGTGTCCTTCTCTTGGCCACTTGGCCGGCCATGGGGGAGAGAGAGAATGAGTGGGATTTAAAAAAGGGATTAGGTGAAAGTGAGTGGGATTATGTGGAAAATTGGAATTATTGGAAAATTGGAAAAGGCTTTGGTTAGTGGAGGAAGGAAAGAAATAAAGGAAAAGGAAAAGTGGAAAAGAAATTATAATGAGAAGATATTTTCTTGGGAAAGAAGATGAAAATAATGGAAGTGGCGGATTCCCGGGACTCAGTTGCGGATGCGGAAACCTTTCGGGAAAAATACCGGAATCGTCCGAAATTCAAGTATCTCGGAACGACCCGAAATAATTACCAAAATCAATAATAATATATAAAGACCGATAGTGAAATCCGTTTGAAGAAATACTTTATAGTTTTGAAACTAAAAATCCTGGAATCAATAATTTACCGACTCCGTTGGAATTTTCATAAAATCATAAAATCCTCAGAAAAAGAATGTAGGTAGAAAATATGATTCTAAGGAATAATGTCTAAAGAATCATTTAGAAATTCCAAACCGTTTGAGAATTAAAAATCCGGGAATCGGTCAGCGGCACTGGCCGACACCGGTTTTGAAGACTTTCATTTTAATTCCAGAAAAATCTAGAAAATCATAGAAAATATATAATAATGGAAAATGATATTTAAAACTAGAATCGGTCAATTCTAATTATCAGAATATCCAAATCGAGAAATATACTAGGATCGGGTCCTTCGGTTCAGGCTAGGGCTGACTCCGTGTCCACGAATCCAAATCCAAAACAAAACAATCATATAAGGAATTCATCATACAGAATAAATACAGGAAACAAATCGAAAAATACGACTGAAAATCTGAATACGCAACTAAGTACGTATTCCGGGAACGGGGTATTACAATCCACCCACCTTACAAAAAATTGCGTCCTCGCAATTTCGTTAAGGGGCAAATTGAATACAAAGGGGACAACGGTGGAATTTATACTAATTAAGATATGAAGTGCTATAGGTAGGGCTCTCAAGTTGGCTGTATAATAATCATCCTCCGCACTTCTGGCTGTATAAATCTCCGAATAATGCTGAATGATACTGATGATGTCGTGGCTGTGTAATAAATATACTGATGATGTCGTGGCTGTGTAATAAATGAGCCAGAATACCGAAGATAAAGAAAACCCTGATAATCCTGAGCATAATAAAGAAGACCGATAATTAAGAATCCGACTACTGTCCTCTGAAAGATAGCCAGATCAAGATCGATCTGGAGAATACCAAGCTTCATAGAATTGGCCGAAGAGATCACATAATAGCTTCATTCTGAACCAGCCACTACCTCTCTAGTCTAGTCATATCTTAAAATAGTATAAGGCTTCATAAAACCAAAACATAAAACCAAAACAGGGAAAGGATAGGAGTGATTAGGAATCAAGGGAAAGATATTCAAGGAGGGATTAGAAATCAAAGGAAAGATAGCCAAGAAATAGATAACTCTGCACTTGCAGTTGGAATGTATAACCAAGACTCATGTATTCCAGTTGCAAATCTCTTTACCATTGATTTGCCTTCTGGACGTACTGAGGAGGTTAGAGCCTAAGCTCTGATACCAACCTGTAACGCCCCGATCCCGGCGATACGGGGACGTCACTGCAACGTATATACGTAGGTCAGAACTACCTTCCCGTATATACGCTAAGCATCAGTACAGACAAGAATCAGAGTACGGAAGCAATTGGTGCATTATACATTCCAACACATATATATACAACCACAGAGTTATCACCAGAGGTGATGAATATTACAATAATAATACATCACAGATATGCGCAAATGCGGGAATACAAGGAATATATATAAATGAACAGTATAAAAAGGAGCTCGCATACAAGTATGCAAGGAACTGCACAAGTGAAAAGTATAAAAGAGCACTCACGAGTTTGCTAAGGGAGAACTCGAGAGGCACACAGGGGGTCTGGAAGGATGGAGCTCCGAAAGGTCGGCTGAAGATCCACGCTACTGCTGCGTTACTCTGAACACCCGCTCCTAGCTCCAAGACCTGGACGTGAGAATCCAGGGGAGTCAAATGATACTCCCCAGGCGAGTGTAGAAGGAAAACCAAGTGGTGAAGCAGGGTGAGCACAATAATGCATATATATCAAGTAGGAAATACTCAGGAGGCAGATAGGATAGAGCAGGTAAGAGTAGACGTGGCTTGAGAATCATAAAACAGGAAATCCGGATAAAACCAATCCGAGCTACCATAATACTCATAAAACAGGAAATCCGACATAAAGTCCGGGAAAAGCAAATACGGTAAGGCACATCACAGATTCATAGCCGTTTAAGTTGCAGGCTTTGGTATGCGTCCCATTCCACATACCTCTACTTACAACTTAAAGAGCCGGTTATTATGACACTTTATTATTATACTCGTCTTACCCATATATCTAGGTATGTGTCTCGGTGTACGGCCAACTCACATACATCCATATATAAGCAAGTCGAGGTTGTTATTGGAAACAAGCGGGGGTATCAACGAACTATGTTTACAGTGGGTCCCGTGCATACCCGGGACCACGGCCCAGTATTGTTCCGTTGCTTGAAGACGGAACCTGCCGCAAGGCTAAACAGGAGGGACTTATGTATGCCCTTGTCATGACAGTAAACAGGAAAGGGAGAAAGCACTCCCCTCGGTCCCCTGGAGTACCACAGGTAAGACCGGATATATAGTGCACAACCTAATGCCACTGTAAACACGAACACATATCGATATCCGCATGTTTCCCCCGACCCAATACAAGTTGATCCATTTTAAGATTCAATAGTTTAATTATCACTTTACGGGAAAAACAGGAAATAGACATGATCAGGAATCAGGAGTACATAAGTATAACATAGTCAGGTCACTGCATGTAAAGCAGGAAAACAAGTCACTGATCATGATACAGGATAATAAGTCAAGTTCCCGTAAGAATGATAATCACAAGTCAAGTATATCATGCCGGGAGTAAAGTGATAGCATGACAGGATGATGACAATTAACAAGCAACCAAACATATAAGAGATTGATAGTAATCAGGTGGCAAGTTATGTCAAGAGATTGATAATAGTCTGGGTAAGTCAGGTCATACCAATAGGGTCTTGCCATAGAGCATGCCAAGTGGTCAGGTGGTAACACACTGGATGTCAGGTGATATACATATGTCAAATGGTAGCACATAACTAACAGGTCTAAAGTAAAGCCAAGTGGTAATATAAAAGTAAGGGCCCAAAGTCCAACAAGTCCAACGACCACGAAGGGTCGGCCACGCATAGCATAAGCAATAAAAGACATAGCACATGAAATAAAATACATGAAAGCTAAAGCGAGAACATGCGCATAATCAATGAAATAAGAGGTAAGAGGGTAGCGAGTGAGAACACTCGCCTGAGTCACCAATATACCGAAATATCCGAAATCCACGGAAGCTCGGGATGCGCCACAACCTGTGATATAAATATGTAGAGTGAAGATGAGAGAGAGAAAGAATGGAAGATGATGTGTGTCTAGAGACAAGTCAAGTAATACCTATAGGTGATGTAAGTCTAGAGGGTAAGGTTCATGTCCAAGGAAGTAATCAACAGAACAGACAGCCAGAATTAGTCAACTAGGTTGGAAGAGTAGTCGACTAACAGAGGGGTTAGTCGACTAGGAATATGGGGTAGTCGACTAATACTGTGATCCAGAGAGTTTGGTTTGGTTTCAGGGAATAGTTAGTCGACTAGGTTAGGAGGGGTAGTCGACTAATAAGGATCTTAAGTCGACTAACAGATACTTAAGTCGACTAAGTCTGTGATATAGAAAGTTGGGGTTTCTGATTCAGGACAAGGTTAGTCGACTAGGGTCAAGAGTGTAGTCGACTAAGGATCTATAGTCGACTAGGATCTAAGGCAAGTCGACTAATACTGTGTTTCAGAAAAAGCTACGTTTCAGCTAAGGGTTTCTAGTTGACTAGGTTCTAGGTCAAGTCGACTAAAACTGTGAAGAACAGTGAGCAGATCAGAATTCCTAGGGTTTGGGTTTGATGGTTAAACAAACATGGATTGAAGTCATAATTGAACATGATATGAATACACATGTACACTAAGAATAGACTAAGTCTAAATGAGTAAGATCACTCACCAAAGAGAGTGATTGGTCTCCATGAGGTGAGGGAGTGATGGTGGTGGTGATTGAAGTTGATGATGAAGGAGATGGTGATGATCCTTGATGAAGCCTTAGTTGAAGCCCTTGAGGTCTTGAGGTGGAGGTGAAGAGATTGGGGAGTTCTTGGAGCTAGGGTTTAGGTTGAGGAAGAAGGGGATTTTGGAGAGCTCCTTCTCTTGTTGAAATGAGGAAGAAAAGGGTTAAAGTGTAAAGGAAAATATATATATAGGATTGGGATTTTGTAAAGGGAGTTGCAATTAAAAGAAAGGGGAGGGCTTAATTGCAAAGTGGAGGTGAGGTGAGTGTCCTTCTCTTGGCCACTTGGCCGGCCATGGGGGAGAGAGAGAATGAGTGGGATTTAAAAAAGGGATTAGGTGAAAGTGAGTGGGATTATGTGGAAAATTGGAATTATTGGAAAATTGGAAAAGGCTTTGGTTAGTGGAGGAAGGAAAGAAATAAAGGAAAAGGAAAAGTGGAAAAGAAATTATAATGAGAAGATATTTTCTTGGGAAAGAAGATGAAAATAATGGAAGTGGCGGATTCCCGGGACTCAGTTGCGGATGCGGAAACCTTTCGGGAAAAATACCGGAATCGTCCGAAATTCAAGTATCTCGGAACGACCCGAAATAATTACCAAAAATCAATAATAATATATAAAGACCGATAGTGAAATCCGTTTGAAGAAATACTTTATAGTTTTGAAACTAAAATCCTGGAATCAATAATTTACCGACTCCGTTGGAATTTTCATAAAATCATAAAATCCTCAGAAAAAGAATGTAGGTAGAAAATATGATTCTAAGGAATAATGTCTAAAGAATCATTTAGAAATTCCAAACCGTTTGAGAATTAAAAATCCGGGAATCGGTCAGCGGCACTGGCCGACACCGGTTTTGAAGACTTTCATTTTAATTCCAGAAAAATCTAGAAAATCATAGAAAATATATAATAATGGAAAATGATATTTAAAACTAGAATCGGTCAATTCTAATTATCAGAATATCCAAATCGAGAAATATACTAGGATCGGGTCCTTCGGTTCAGGCTAGGGCTGACTCCGTGTCCACGAATCCAAATCCAAAACAAAACAATCATATAAGGAATTCATCATACAGAATAAATACAGGAAATAAATCGAAAAATATGACTGAAAATCTGAATACGCAACTAAGTACGTATTCCGGGAACGGGGTATTACAGCCTGTCGACCGCCAGAGAGCTCTGCTCTCTGGAAAGCCCCAGTCGACCGGGACGGTCGACCGGACAGAGAGTCTGCTCTCTGTATCCAGTCCTCGGTCGACCGGGCCGGTCGACCAATGGCACAACAGTCAGATTTCTGACCGTTAGCCGGTCGACCGGGCGGTCGACTGATAGGCCAGTCTGGCTCCCAACGGCTAGTTTTTCTGGCCCTATAAATTGGGGTTTTTGGGGGCTATTTTCTACAAGATTTTCAAGTGAATTTTGCATTAGTTTTTCTCACTCTATTAAGAGGGTTTCTCCACTTGTTTTAGAGTCAATATTTCCAATTAAAAGGGTAGTTTATCAAGAGTGTTTCAAAAGAGATTTTCTTGTGTTTTTTCACCATAAATTCAATCCTTGTTTTCTCACAAACACTTGAGCTATCCATTGATATATTCATCCTATAGGAGTGTTATTGTGAGATTGTTTTTAGGTGATCAAAGTGTTGTGATCACCAAAGTTCCATCTTTGTCTTAGAGGAGGCGGACTTGCGGGTTCACGGTGTTTCGAGTTCGTGTGTGAACTCTTTGTTTGAGGTGCGGCCTCGGCAAGCTAGTGGGCTTGTGGTGTGTACGGGACTAGAGAGTCCAAGGAGTTCAAGTGTGAACTCGCCTTGTAGGTGTTGCGGCACCGAGTGATCCGGTGGGATCGATTATAGTGGAAATCCTTCAAGTGTTGAAGGCGGGGACGTAGAGCAAGTGTGCTCGAACCTCGAAACAAATCTCCCGTGTTTACGATTGCTCACTCTCTATCTCTTACTCTTGTTTATATCTTGCATGCTTATATTGCTTTCATCTTTATATGCTTGATATATATTGTGAGCTTAATTGTTATATGCTTGGAGATTGTTTGCTAACACTTGTATTCAACCAAGAGAGCCAACGCGGCACCTTAACTCTTATTTAGAGGAATCTTAAGGAGTTAGTCCAGAGCCCTTCACGGGGAATTCGGCTACACTCTTGTGTTATACTTGGTGTTTAGTTTAAATAGCTTTATTTGCATAATAAGTTTTTAATTCCGCATTATTGACCATTAGATTAGCTCATCACCTATTCACCCCCCCTCTAGGTGATTTACAGAAGTATAGTCGACTAGGGGAACAAGATTTGCCTGCGTTAGTCGACTAGTCAAAGAAGCACGTCGACTACATTAAGCTGATATAGATATGCAAGTTTCTGGAAACTACTATTAGTTGACCAGCAGAAATGATTAGTCGACTACAACATGGATTAGTTGACTAGTAATGTTGGTAAGTCAACTAGAGCTGCTAATAGTCAAGAAACAAAAAGTTGATATCTTTTCTGGACAGAACTTAGTCGACTACAAAAAAGGTCAAGTTAACTAGAAGTTATATAAGTCGACTACACATGGATATAAGTAGACTATATGACTAAAGTGTGTGTGTGTATTTCTTGGCTTTTAATATTCTATATAAAATACACAAAATAGTCAAATTACATTTGTTATCATCAAAACAAGTTCCAACAGTAGAGGAGGAGGAATTTTGGTGGTGGTGGTGGTTAATTTGAAGAAGAAGGTGGAGATGGTGGTGGTTTGGGAAATAGGAGGAGATAGAGATAGAGGAGAGAAAATTGGAGTTTGGGAGTTTGAGTGGGGCCCACCATCGGTCATGATCGCCGGCCAACTCGCCGGTGATGCGCTGTCGGTGCTGGGTGCTTCGGTGGTCATCGCGCAAGTGGAGAAGAGAGGGAGAGAGGAAGGAGACGGAAAAGAAAAGGAAAAATGAAAAGGAAAAAGAGAGAGAGATTGAAAGGGAGTGATGGATTGGAGGGGAAGTTAATGAAGGGGAGTGGGGGAAGGTGAAGGGATGGGGGAAAGGAAAAGAAAAAAAAGAAAGAAAGAAAGAAAGAAATGAAAATTTTTGAAAATAATAATATTATAATATTGTTGGGAAATATCGACTGTTCTAAAACATTCTTAAAAATACTCAGAGGTCAAAAACATCATCCTGAGGAATAATATGAAATTAGTTTTAGAAATAAAATCCCATTTTTAAATAAAAATCCTAAAATCTACCAGCGACACTGGCCGATACCAAATCCGACCGAGTTTTGATAAATTCAAAAAATTCTGCAAAAATACATTAAGATAGAAAATGTGATTCTAAGAAATAATATGAAAGCATATTTTAGAAATTTGACTCCATTTGTAAATTAAAAATTTGAGAATCGATCAGCGGTACCACTCGACACCAATTCTGAAGATTTTGCAAAATAATTCTGAAAAATTTCAGAAAATCATGAAAAATCTAAAATATTGAAAAAATGATATTTGAAACTAAAAT
Organism: Agave tequilana; assembly: GCA_038442645.1. Lineage (NCBI taxonomy): Eukaryota > Viridiplantae > Streptophyta > Magnoliopsida > Asparagales > Asparagaceae > Agave > Agave tequilana. Next base: position 37,636 of record JAVJIF010014974.1, read on the forward strand.
CAATTTAATTTGATTATCAGAAGAATCAAATCGAGCAATACACTAGGATCGGGTTCCCAGTTCAGACTAGAACTGACTCCGAGTTCACGATCCAGATCCAATGCAAAACTATTGCATAAATATTCATAAAACAAAAATAAATATAGAAAGTAAATTGAAATTACAATTGAGAATCTGAATACGTAACTAAGTACGTATTCTGGGAACGGGGTGTTATAGTTTTCCTGTATCTTAATATGCGATAGTGATATCTACTGCATTCTTACTTGAATGTTATTTCTTGACATCTATCTCCTACATGTTATCACCTGCCACCTGATATATTACCGCTTGACTTGTGATTATCATATTTTAGGAATCCTATCCTGCTATACTGTATTATATACAGTGACCTGTATCTCTAGTACTTATGTACTCCCGTTACTCTTGTAACTCCTGAATCTGTCATGTTCTGATTATTCCTGTAATATGATAATTATATAATAATAAACTATAAAAAGACCAACCTACATTAGGCAAACGGAAAAATTGATGGACTTCAAGTTGTGAATATGTTTACAGTGGCATTAGTTATGTAGTGCAACTAAAACTTCCGGGTCTACCAGAGGGCCTTCAGGTGTCTGAGGGGAGCGCTGGCTCCCTACCTCCTGTTACATTCCTGAATGGGCATATAGTCAGACCCACCTCCTGTTTGCCTAGCGACAGGTTTCGAGTCAGCATCAGAGCATCCTAGGCCGTGGTCCCGGGTATGTAGGAGACCTACTATAAACATAACCCATTGTTTCATCATCAGTTTCCAATAACAACCTCGACTTACTCATATATGGATGTATGCGTGTTAGGACGCTAGGGCACATACGTAGATATATGAGTAGGATGAGTAATAATAATAATAAGATGCTAATCAATATTATGATGTGCTGTTTTGCAACTCGGGTTGTATATGCTCAGAGTACGGTAATATGGGAAAAAGGTATATATATGAGGGTTTTCTTGTTTGGATTATTCATTTGATGTACTAATCTCATGAAGCCGTAAATCGGACTTGTACGACTGGTTTTGCTTATATTTCATTTATCAGTTTTATGATGTTTTCATCGTGTAGGAGACAATTAAGGTTATATGAACTCAGGATATGGTGACGTGAGGTATAGGGTATATATATGAGGGTTTCCGTATTTGGATTATTCCTTCAATATACTTACCTCGTGGATCGGTAATTTGGGCTTATATAACTTGTTTTACTAATTTACTTTACTTGCTATCTTATTGCATGCTCCTGTATGCCTATGCTCATGACACAGTTTTTAATACATGCTCTTGGACTCAAATTTATCGATACACGTGTGCTTGTCCCTACACGCAACTTGACATTCATCATACCACTTGTTAGGGAGTTCTGACTCCCATGGACCTGTATGTTCAGATCTTTGAGCTTGGACCATGGTGGACTTCTTGGTGATCATAGTCATGCAGCGATAGCGTCATAGATCAGTTGTTGACTGTCGAGAGTCCTTTTCTTCCAGGCCCCCTGCCCATCTCTCGAGTTTTTCTTTTGTAACTCTTGAGCATCTTTTATACTATTCATAATTATATCTCTCTTTGTATTCTTGCATATGCGCCTATTGGTGATGTAATATTCTTGTAATATTGTGTCACATCGTATAATAACTTTGTAATCGTATTCATATATTGGAATATATAATAGACTACGTACTTCCGTACTCTGTATTCTTGCATGTACTGTTGCTTAGTGTATATATGAGAATATTTTTGACCTGCATATATACGTTGTAGTAAAGTCTTCGTACCCGCGGGATCGGGTCATTACACTTATCCACTAGACACTACCTATATAAATAGAAAATTCTTTCCAATGTGAAAGGGATGAGAAATTGAGCCCAGAAATTCTAGCACACCAAAGAATCAACATTGTAGTTGTCATTATTATAGTGGAATCTCTCTCCGTGGTTTTTTCTTTCAGGTTTTTCACGTAATTCTCTGTGTTTGCGGTAGATTTTTTGTGATTTGCTTTTTTTCATCTCTACAAATCTGGTACGTGGATTGATTCTCTAGGAATTACCCACAATATTTGGTACTCTCATTGGGATCTTTGAGTCTACACTCTTAAGTTCTCCCATCCAATACCTAACCCTTTCACAAAATACCCTCACACAACAACCATGTGGCGCACAAGAATGTGACCCGTCATGACACCAATGCTCTCAGGGAAATCGATCATTCAGTCCTCTCTCACAGGCAACTCATCCAGATGGTAATCGAACTACGATAACGGATGGGCGAACAGCGGGCTAAGGCCGACCGCGAGCGAGAATTAGTCGCCATCAACCGCGATATCACAAAATGTGAGGGAGAGATGGTAACGCAGGTTAACCATTAATTGATCACGCAGATAAAGCTTCTTTGAGAAGTGCAACAATTAGTCATCAAGTTAGGCACCAGAAAGACTCAGGTGGGTACCTTCCCCGAGGTCAACCAATATCATGTAGCTCCGGCCGACCTATGTTTCAAGTTAAATAAGATGTGCTCCAAAGTATCCTCTCCGCATGGGAACCCCGAGAGCCTTCGAGCCGATAGCTCACGGAAGCGTGCGAGGGGACATCACGCCCCAGTACTCAAGGAGAACGCTTCCGTGACAATGATGAAAATCGAGGATGCCCCGGTCTTCACCCCCTGAAATGTCAATTGACCAGATCCTTCATGTCATCAGGCATTAGCCATGGGTGAAATTTCCCAAGCCAGCCAAGCACAATACAGATTCCCTAGAAGTAGGGAGCTATCCTTCCATGGCAGTTGGGGATACGCCATCCTGTATTGCTGGGCCCTCAAAAGACACCTCGAGGACCTAGCTCAATGTGGATACCTAGACGAGTTTATTCTTGACCCGGAGGAAGATCCAAAGGTCAGAGAGCCTCGATCGAGGCTGTCGGCTAAACCACTCACTCATCGGCACTATTCGGAACAGGGAAACCCCTAGCAGGCAACGGAGTTCTTCTTACCCGAAGTGATACTACGTGTTGAAACCATGTAAGATCCAATAAAAATTATGCAAACTCTTCTACTTTAATGTTCAATATCTTCTCCAGGTACGACAAGCATAGTCAACAGCCTATACAGGTCCTTTCCAGATGGCTATCCCTTGGGGAGCCCCCTGAATGACGGGGACTCGCCTACAATGACTGCTCAAAGTCATCCTACATGGGTATTCACCCTGACAGACACCCAAGTGAGTTAACAGCCTATACGGGTCCTACCCTGATAGCTATAAGGGAAAAATAGACTATACAGGTCCTACCCTGATGGCTTTACCTCGAAAAGCCCTTGAAAGACGAGAACTCTCCCACAATGACTGCTCAGAGTCAACCTACACGGGTCTTCTCTTTGACGGCCACCCGAGTGAGTCAACAGCCTATACGAGTCTTACTCTGATAACTTCAAGGAAAAATAGCCTACACAGGTCTTACCCTGATGGTTATTCCTTGGAAAGCCCCCTGAAAACTGAGGAATCGCCCACAATGACTGCTCAGACTCATCTTACACGGGTCTTCACCCTGATGGCCACCCGAGTGAGTCAATAGCCTATACAGGTCCTACCCTGATGGCTATAAGGGAAAAATAACCTACACGAGTCCTACCCAAACGGCTATCCCTCGGAGAGCCCCTGAAAGATGGTCACTTGCCCACAATGACTGCTCAAAGTTAGCCTACACGGGTATTCACCCTGACGGCCAACCGAGTGAGTCAACAGCCGATACGGATCCTAGATATACTAGAAAAATAGCCTATACGGGTCCTACCCTGATGGCTATTCCTTGGAGAGCCCCTGCAAGATGGGAACTCGGCTACAATGACTGCTCAGAGTCAGCCTACACGAGTATTTACCCTAACGGCCACTCGTATGAGTCAACAGCCTATATGGGTCCTATCCTGCGACTATAAGCGAAAAACGTCCTATACGAGTCCTACCCTGACGGCTATCCTTCGAGGATACCCCTGAAAGACGGGGACTCGCCCACAATGACTACTCGAGTCAGCCTATACGAGTATTCACCATGATGGATATCTGAGTGAGTCAACTGCCTATATAGGTCCTGTCCTGATGGCTACAAGGGGAAAATAGCCTATATGGGTCTTACCCTTATGACTATCTCTCGGGAAGTCCCTTGAAAGACAGGGACCCGCCCACAATGATTTCTCGAAAGTCAACGTACATAGGTCTTCACCCTGACGACCATCTAAGTGAGTCAATAGCCTATATGTGTCCTATCCTGATAGTTAGAAGGGAAAAAACAGCTTATAGGGGTCCTACACTAACAGTTATCCCTTGGGGATCCCCTGAAAGATGGGAACTCAGCCACAATAACTGCTCAGAGTCAGCCTACACAGGTTTTCACCCTGATGGCCACCCCCAAGTGAGTTAATAGCCTATACGAGTCCTACCCTGATGCTCATGATGGCGACTATGGAAACCATACGGAAGGTCGCTTCCTCGCCCATAAAGTCATCAACTAAGGATACTACTAACCCTAGATGTTCGACGACGCTAAGAATTATGTGAAGAAATGCCCGCAATGTTAGAGATTCGCTCCAGTTCAAATAGGTTGGGTACTGACCTTCACACGTTGCGCAGTCTTTGTCCCTTCATGCAATGGGTTGAACATAGTTGGATCATGATTAGTGTTTATATTTGCATATTTTTTTCATCATATTTTCACATTTATCTTAATAAAATTCTGTTCACTAATGGGTGTTTCTCCTTGTTTCTAGGTCCATGGCTTGAAGAAGAAAAGAGGCCCAAAACTCCAACATATTTAAGGATTTTTTAGAGCCAATAAGAAGGCCACACTTGAAGCCCAGATCTGCTGAACCAGGAGCAGAAGTCAATGCAATTAATGCACCAACAGGCCCCTCTTCTTGGCACTAGTCTGCACGCTTTGGTGCTGGCAGACTGGCGCCAGCATGGCCGCAAAAACGTGGCCCATGCCACGTTTTTCCGGCCATCCTGGCGCCACTCTGCCAGCACCAGGGGCCATACTCCCCACTCTGTCCCCCCATGCTTTTATGCCTATAAATACTTCCCTGGATTTTCAGAGAAGGATATATCCAGAGAATAGGAATTCTTGTTAGTTGGTAGTGTATTTCTCTTTACTTTCTTGTATTCCTTCTTCGTTTCTTGTATTAGGTTAGCCATTAGAGAGAGAGAGAGAGAGAGAAGCTTGTATCTTGAAGGTGACAATCAAATACAAGTGAAGTTCTTCCTTTACCACATTGTTCTCTGTCTTTTTACCTTACTTTACTTGCATTAGTTTTGTATGTTTTCTTTCTTTCATCCTCTCTTTTGTTTTCATTTACCATGTCTAACTAACTTTCTTATAGCATGGTTAACTAACTACTAACCTCTTGTAACTTGCTTGAACAACACATATGAATCAATAAGGGTCAAACAAGCCTTGTGCAAACAATAGCTATGATATCTTATGATGAGGATTTTTAACTCTAATTTACTAAAAGTAGACTCACTTTTTTATTTCATGTTGGACTGCTAAGTTTTGATGATCTATAGAAGTTGTTAACTTTACTTGATTTTTGTAAGTTAGTGGAACTCCTATACATTCTTGTCGATACCAATAGAGCACTTGTTTCATCTTCCATGCTCTCCTTCAAATGGATCTTCATGGAGGAATGTTCGAGTTTTGCCATGTGAAGTAAGGTGATAGGAGGAACTTTCATTCAATCTACCATGTGAAAAGTTCTTATACACAGGGTTTGTGATTACCTATGATCCATTGTGAGGCTATGTCTTCAAGAAGCTAGAGGTTAGTGAGAGCAATTAGTAGAAAGTTAGCCATGCATCTTTTCCATCTCTAAATATACAAAACACTTTTTCAACACCAAAATATTTCAAACCATCTCTACAATCTTTCTTGTTTTTCTTTCAATTCATTCTTTAAACAAAGAAACATTTTTCTATGAACAAGAAGACCGCGCATCAAGCTTCTATCACCTCCCCTCCTCGTAGACACGACCCGTATAAGCCACTTCGCTATTATAGAAGAATCGCTAAAGTTGCCACATCGACTATCTTTCTTTTACTTATTCTTGTGCATACTTTTTAGCGATCAAATTTTGGCGCCGTTGTCGGGGATGGGTAACGGTTTTTATTGTTGTTACTAAAGACTTCTCTTTGTTTTTGCGCAGGAGGAGGAGTCAAGGGACTAATCGCCGGAGTGGACCTACACTTGCTTGGAAAAGAAGAGAACTTTTGCCCTCGAAAAAGCCTCGCATGCGAGACTTTTCTTATTGATGTACTCACAAAAATTTTCTGTAGGGTTACAGAAAATTGCGCAAAGAAATTACTTTCTACAAATAATAGTTTCTTGTATGACTCACCCATGCATTTTTAATAACTCAACAGAAATTTATTTGTTGCTAAATTAAAATTTTGATTAGACTTTTGCATTTAGAACACGTATCTATTTCAATTCATTTCAATTTCTGTTGAAGAGTGCTGGAGAAATGTACGTGTGCATTTCATATAGAATAGGACTAACATTTTGAGTGATTTATCACTTTGAGTATTATCTTGTTGTGAATACATTGTACACTTGCACAATTGGCATTAAGGGCAAAGCCCAAATAAACAAGATAAGGTCGGTATTTTATCACCCTTTCTTAACCCAAAAATCATCTCCAAGTGCACTCCCAATCCCAAGCCTACCTAAAAGTTGATAGACGTTGGCCCTAAGGACATCTCAGACTCACTAAGAGATTAACCGATGGGGAAAGAACTATAATCCTACAAAATCAGTATTTAAGGAAAGAGGATTGAGAGGTTAAGCCTTGAAAACTCTGTGGTTTGATGTAATTAAGGCCCGAGGCTCACGCCCGGATACCTCCTACTGAGTTTTTCCCTTTCCTGGCTAATTAGCTTATAGTCTAATTCCTGCAACAACCTCCCTCGGAGAATCGACCAGTTAGAAGTCATCTAGGTCCAGGTACGTTAGACTAAGGCTTGGTGGTTGTTTCTCTTTCTTTTGTTTGTTTTTTTAGTCTTTTTGATTGTTTTATTGTTTATATGATGTTTGTGGTTTGCTGCATGCAAGAGTGGGTAAAATATCCTGCTATTTTCAGATTGACCTGAAATACTTCTCTGCCACTGCATCCAGAACCAGTGATGGCGTCGCTACAAGATAAGTTTTACCCAATCAGAACTCCACTCCCATCTTATATAAAACTTCCTGAGATGAATGGTAATAACTTTGAGTTGAAACCCCAATTCATCAACACTCTCCTAAAATTTTACGGTTTAGAATCAAAGGATGCATACTTCTTTGTTAGGGAATTTGAAGAAGTATGCTTTATGATGCACATTCCATAGCTAGGAGACGATGTCTTTAGGTTACGTTTCATTCTCTTTTCTCTAAAGGACCTAGCTGAGAAATTGTTGTATAGCTTGGCTGTGGACTCAGTCACAACATGGGACGATTTCGTCAAGACTTTCTTGAAGAAATTTTTCCCAATTCACAAGACTGCCATCATCAGAAAGAATATCATGCAGTTTAGGTAAGAGCAAAGTGAACCATTCTGGAGATACTTTGAGCGATTCAAAGATCTTTTAGCTCAGTGCCCTCATCATGGTATAGAGAAATGGCGTCAGTGCCAGATTCTCTATGATGATTTGAATTATCAAACAAAAACCTTAATAGAAACCATGTGTCAGGAGGGATTCTTGCAAAAGAATAAAAACCAAGGTTGGGATTTATTTGAAGATCTAGCGGATAAAACCCTACAATGGAAGCCAACCTCTGAGAAGCCAAGGAATTCATAGTCTATAGCTTCTAAATGAGGGCTCCTATCCTTAGAATCATTCATAGCTGCTAAAGATAAGATTGCCACTCTGATGAGAAGAATAGAGGCTCTAGAAACAAAAAAGCCAGCCGTTGTGTCAAATAGGTTGAGTACTGACCTTCACAAGTTGCGCAGTCTTTGTCCCTTCATGCAATAGGTTAAACATAGTTGGACCGCTCCCCCGAGCACAGCCACAGTTGCAGTTCCTGCAGGTAACCACCAACTACTTCACCAAATGGATGAGGCAGTGTCTCTCTACGAAGTCACGAAGCAACAGATTGTCAAGTTCTTCTGGCAAAACATAGTTGTCGTTTTTAGCTCCCCCACACCATCATCTCCAATAATGGAACGAACTTTGACAGTAAGCAAGTATCCAGCTTTTGCACTAAGTACAAAATCATCCATTGATTCTCCACGCCTTATTATCCTCAAGGCAATGGCCAAGCTGAAATTAGTAACCGCACCATCCTCGACAACCTGTGCAAAAGTTAGGACAAAACTAAAGGTAAATGGGTGAAGAAACTCTCTGGCGTGCTCTGGGCCTATAGGACCACCAAACGCATCACAACCGGTGAAACCCTATTCTCGTTAGCATACAGAACAGAAGCAATCATCCCAATCAACATCAGCATGCTGACACTCTGAGTGAAATTAGTGGTCCAAGACAAGAATGACACCCTACTCCGATTGATGCTGGATCACTTGGAGTAAAGATGACAATAGGCCCAAATCCGCTTCACAGCCTATCAATAGTAGATCAAGGCCGCACACCACAAAAAGGTAAAGGTTAAAAAATTCCAAGTCAGAGACTTGATCTAGAAGTGCGTGATACAAACTATATGGCAGAAGGACCAATAGAAGCTGAGACCCAACTGGGAGGGCCCCTACATCATCATCGCTCGGGGAGACAAGGGGTTGTACCCCTTAGCTGATCAGGATGGGAACCAACTTAGGAAACAATGAAACTCCTTCCCTACCTGAAATGATATTATATGTAAATCATTTGACATCCAATGAAAAGATCATTTTTTTGTCTCAATCATATTTCATCAGGTCCAGGAACCTTCTCCGATTTCTACATACAATGGGACCCGCCCTGACGGGCGACCCTTCGGGGAGCCCCCTGAAAGACTAAGGCTCGCCCATGTTAGATGCTCAGAGCTAGCCTATAATGGAATATATCCTAATGGTCGCCTGAGCAGGTCAACATCTTATATGGATCTTCATCCTGACGGTGACCCTTCAAAAAATACCTGAAAGATAGAGGCTCACCCACGTTGGACGCTCAGAGCCAACCTACAATGGGACATATCTTGATTGCCACCCGAGCAGGTCAATAGCCTATATGGGCCTTCACCTTAACGATGACCCTTCGGGGAACCTCTTGAAAGATGTAGGCTTATCCACGTTGGATGCTCGGAGCTAGCTCACAATGGGATATACCCAGATGGCCGCCCGAGCAGGTCAACAATCTATATGGGTCTTCACCATGAAGGCGACCCTTCAGGGAACCTCCTAAAAGATGGAGGCTCACCCATGTTGGATATGAAGGTACACCTAGAGGGGGGTGAATGGTGTACGGCTAATCTAGTGAACTAAATGCAAAAATTAAAACTTAATTGCAATCAACACTTAATGCAACCAATGAGTGTAGCTGAATTCCCGGTGAAGGGCTCTGGACTAACTCCTCTTGATTCCTCTGAATAAGAGTTGAGGCGCTATATGAAGCTCTCGTGGTTAAGCACAAGTGAGGCACACAAACACACAAGCATGTATATGATATGGCAAAGTAAAGCAATGCACAAAGTAAAGAGAGAGGAGTAAGAGTCAATGGATCAAACGCAAACAACAAGATTTATTTCAAGGTTCGAGCACCCAGCTCTACGTCTCCGCCTTCACTCAGAAGGATTTCGAATCCACTAGCTTGTCCACACAGGACTCCCACACAGGGAACGTCCACTGAGGATTTGGGGCAATAACAACCGGGAGTACACAACTCCTCTCTTTACAAACACAACCTCTACACTTAGAGGCTAGGCACAAAGCCACCAATATCAATCACCTCACAACTTGAGGGATAAGCACAAAGCCAAACAAGGATCACCCCACACTTGAGGGATACAACCCAATTGCACAATCTCTTCTACACTAAGAGGGAAAGGCACAAAGCCAAGCAATGATAAGGGTTTACAACTTGGTGATCAAAAGACCACAAACCAATTCTTTCCCCACAAACACAAAGATCTTATAGATAGGATAGAATGAAGCTCAAGTATGAGAAAAACCAAAGGAATGGAAAATAAATACTCAAAGAAAATCCTTGGGAAAAACTAGAAATAAAGATGAAGAAATTGAATCAAAACACTTTTCTCAAAATCACTTTTCTTTGATTTTCCAAACCCTAGAAAAACACCAAATTGAATGTAAACTATAGAGCCCAAAACTTCTTTTTGATTGCTGTAAAAACACTAGAGAGTAGAAAATTTTTAGCTCAAAAATCTTAGAGAAAACCTCTCTCAAATGGGGTTTTTATAGCCTCTTTTAAAAACTAGACGTTGCAGCCAAAAATGGCCAGATTTGACCATCCGGTCGACCGGCCAAGGTCTAAATTTGACCGTTAGCGACTGTCAGTCAACCGCCCGGTCGACCACGCCCAGAACTAGAGAGCAACGGCTCTCTGGCCGGTCGACCGCCAGGTCGACCGGAACAACCCGAGAGTGGGTTGCTTTCAGTCGGTCGACCGGCCCAAGGGGCTGGCTGCGTGCATGTTTGTGTGCACGTCCGGTCGACCGTTCCAGTCAACTGGCTCCTGGTCCGGTCGACCGTGCGGTCGACCGCCTGAGCCTGGCAGGCAACAAATCAGGACTGAAAACTTAGGTATTTTAATTCCAATAAATTCCCATAAAATCTCTGAAAATTCACAAAAATAAGTTCAGTACAATACTTTGATATACAAACTTGTGTGAAAAATTTCAACACAAATTTCAAACTTTTTGAACCATTTTTGTGACTTAGAAATTTTGCTGAAAACCAAAATCCGTATTTTCTAAAACTTGGACTTTTGAATTGAAAATATGTTTTGTCCAAAACTCATCCAAATACAAAAACATGATACTTAAACACTTTGAAACATGTTGCATATGGATATACTCCAATATACATATAAAGATATATATCAATATTTTTGATATTAAATCCGAAAATATGTATTGTTAAAACACAAAACTCCAAACACATAAATAGGCATATCAAAATAAGTTTGTCTAAGTCTATGAAGCATACATGTATATAGAAGAACTCTAATATATATTAAACCATGTAAACTTATTTTGAATCTATCTATTCATGAAAACCAAGATCGGTTAAACCAAAACCGAAAACCAAAACATGAAACGTGTGTGTGTTGTGAACTTGAGCATATCACACTATCTAATCTTTACAAATGGATCTAAAACAAAAACTAAACTATGTACCAAGGTCTTCTTGACGAACTCCGCCTTCAAGTCGACTCGATCCAAACCGTGATCCACCGAGCTTGACTCTAACGAGTGCTATATATGATCTTGATGCTCGGGCTCTTGAATCACCAAGTGAGAAGCTCCAAAACACTTTTGTTGAAGCTAATCACCTACTGATATCTTAGTTAAAGATCTGAAACTAAACATCACAAGATTATTAGTAAACATAACTACATCAGTTAATCATCATCAAAACTAGAGTGGAAGGCCTCTGGGCCAATAATCTCCCCTTTTTTGATGATGACAAAACTCATGGAGTTATATATGCATGGATTAAAGTTAAGCTTCAAGGAAGCTCCCCCTTAACACATGCATAGCAATAAACAATAAGATATGCAATAAATACTAAACATGAAAATGCATAAATATGCATAAAACAAGCTCTTGATACCAAAATAGCTCTTGATACCAAACATAAAACACAATACATAAAACAAATGTTCTTGATATCAAACAAGAAATGCACCAACAGGCATATAAACTCAAATTCTTCTCCCCCTTTTTGTCAATCATCAACAAAGGGGTCAAAGACAAACCAATAAAAAAAATAGTCTTCTTTTTGTTCGAATCAAAAACCAATATGATAGCAATTAAAAAATATATCAATGTTGAAAACAAATCTTGAAGAAACCAATCAAAATTTTGATACCAAATATGAAAATATCTATATATCTTTCATTACAAATTCTTACTTGATACCAATTGAAGGTAAATAAATAAGCATCTTGATACCAATTGTAAGTATTTTTCATATGATACCAAATTAAAATCAATATTAATTTTTCAATCATTTTTCATCATAAAGTATGGGAGTGGAAATCAAAGGTAAACAAAATACCAATTGAAAGATAAAATACGAATTTTCTCCCTCTTTATGAAATACCAAATAAAACGATGCATAAGCTTGTATAAGTACCAATTGAAAACTAATCAATTGAAATATGATAAATATTAAAAAAAAAAGCTTAGCATAATCAAAATTTGTGTTTTCATTTATATATTTGAGCACAAATTAAACATATATGAGTATACAAAAAGAATGTCAATATTGATACCAATTGAAATAATAATAAAATCAAGTGTATAACTCATATTACCTTCTACCCATATCATGCACAAGTTTAAAATGATTTTCAATAATAAGCATACAAGGCATGGTCGCCCAACCAACCGCCCTTAAATGGGTAGGGGTTTCAAAAATAGGTTTGAAAAATAAAGTATGTTTGAAAACTCTACCATATGAAGAATACGAACTAGTTATATGAAAAATTTGTAAGCTAGTACAAAATCCTTCAAGTAAGAAATAAAACAAAAATATTTTTCATGAAACATGAAACTCACATGATAGCCAACACTCAAAGTCAGTGAAGCATGAATATGACTAATGAAAACAAAGCATGAGTAAAAAAGAAAGGTGAGTGTACAAATAAAATGTGAAGAACATAATCATGAAGGATAGGCAATAAGCTCAATTGAAATTCCTTTAAACATGATAACATGAAAATCGTCAAAACTAAATTTTTATTAAAACAATTTATACTTCAAGGCATATGTATGTTTTGACAAAATAAAAAGTAAACGTACATTTCCCTAAACACAATTGAGTCCATAATAAAGATTTGCATGAAAAGCAAATGACTCAAGGGGTATACATGTACATCTTAAGGTTTGGCAAAACAGACATATACATGAAGTGAAAACACATGATCATAAAACATGTCCAAGATGGAGAATACAAGTTAAAATGCATGAATCATCAAAACTGGACTATACTAGTACATTTAACAAGCACAAATGAGCATTTAAGCATAAACATATAAAAGTCTGTTTGTGGCTCATTAGTTGTACAAGTATATATCCAAGTCTTAATGAAAACAAACATCCGAACATGTAATCAAATCAAGAAGCATAAAAATCAAAACAAAACTCATAAATATACATATGATCATTATGACAAATGCACATGCATTAGATCTATGATATACATAATAGTTAAATAATGGTGAGAACACATTAAATATGGGTCCATATAAACATGAGTAATCTTAAATGCTATACATGCATGTCAATGGTTTAATAATCATGGCATTTAACATACTAATTAAAACATACTAAAGCTCAATAATGTGGAAAGCATGTAAATATAAACGGGAGTTAGAGATCGATTCGATGCCAAAATCGATGAAGGCACCTCTCTAGTTCTCCAAACCAAGGTGGTCCTCCCACCAAACTCCCCTTGAAAGTGATGCATCCAAATAGTTCTCCTTAAGCTCGGAACGCATCCACTTCAAGGCACCATTACTCTCACGTCATGCGAGAGCCCACACCTACATCAAATACAATAAGGGTGGTTTTTGGTACCCACACTCTTTTGGGTCCATGAGGGTTAGTACCTTTCCTAACCAAAACAAATTTATTTGCTAAATTAGAATCATTTATACGATCATAACAGAATTTAGCAAGGTGTCCCTTACGTCCACAATGTGTACAAATGTACACATAAGCATACATGTGATGGGTGTGACCGTGAGGAGCATGTGTATGCCGTGTTTTGTGTGCATGCAAAGATAAAACTTGTTTCTTGCGAAACATGGATTCCAAACGTGTGTGGTTCATGGCACAATGGCTCAAAGTGGAGCCCAAACATTCTACATTCTTCTTTAACAAATTTATATCATTTACAATTATAGAAGAAGTGGAGCATGCAATAGGTGAGCTAGAATGTGAAGCTACACAAGCATAGCAAACATGAGAATCCACATCATTTTGCAAAGAAATATTTTTCTTTAAACAATCTTTTAATTCTTGTGAAATCAAATTTATTTTATTTTTCAAAGAATTATTCTCTTTTAATACAAACTCAAATTTTGAAGTTAAATCCTCATTTTTCTTCAAAATATATTCACAATCATTTTTACTTTTCAAAATTTTGTTTTCATTAAGTGCAAGATCAAGTTGTGATTTAAGTGAGTCACTTTCACTTGAAATCTCATCCCTTTCTTGCAAAACATTTTCAAATCTAGAAGATAAATTTTTATTTTCTTCTTTTAAAAAAAGATTATACTTTTTCAAAAGTTTGAATTTAGAAATCAAATTTTCACAATTTTTAGCAAGTTCATCATTCATGGCTTGTGCCTCTAAACACTCATTGCAATATGAACTAGTGCTAGCATCTAGTTGAGATTCTGATTGTATCTCAAGGGAGTCATTCCCTTGGACCATGAAGCAACGTTCATCGGACTCCTCTCTTCTAGATCTTCTCATCTTATCGATAATCTTTGGTAGCTCGGGAGAAGTTAAAATGCTCCATACTGTAAAAGCGGAGTCATAGTGAGAAAACACATGTAAATAATCTTTATGTAGAGATGCTCTAAGTGCCTTAAGAGTTATTGCATTGGCCTCAATATGCTTGCTATCACTAAGGTAGGATTCCTTGGTAATGGCAAAGTGAACTTTATATCCTAGGGCTTTCAAATGACAACTCATCATAACCTTCCATATATCTAGTCTAGAGAAATCAAACATGGGAGGGCTATCCATGAGTGCAAACTATATGTGTGCAAATGCAAATGCAAATGTAGATTAGCAAAATCAAGATAACACTCCTAGGTGGTTAAACTAAATATCAGGAGCGTAGGCTCTGATACTAATTGAAGGTACACCTAGAGGGGGGTGAATAGGTGTACGGCTAATCTAGTGAACTAACTGCGGAAATTAAAACTTAATTGCAATCAACACTTAATGCAACCAACGAGTGTAGCCGAATTCCTAGTGAAGGGCTCTGGACTAACTCCTCTTGATTCCTCTAAATAAGAGTTGAGGCGCTATATGAAGCTCTCGTGGTTAAGCATAAGTGAGGCACACAAACACACAAGCATGTATATGATATGGCAAAGTAAAGCAATGCACAAAGTAAAGAGAGAGTGTGGATCAAACGCAAACAACGAGATTTATTTCGAGGTTCGAGCACCCAGCTCTACGTCCCCGCCTTCACCCAGAAGGATTTCGAATCCACTAGCTTGTCCACACAGGACTCCCACACAGGGAACGTCCACTTAGGATTTGGGGCAATAACAACCGGGAGTACACAACTCCTCTCTTTACAAACATAACCTCTACACTTAAAGGCTAGGCACAAAGCCACCAATATCAATCACCTCACAACTTGAGAGATAAGCACAAAGCCAAACAAGGATCACCTTACACTTGAGGGATACAACCTAATTGCACAACCTCTTCTACACTAAGAGGGAAAGGCACAAAGTCAAGCAATGATAAGGGTTTACAATTTGGTGATCAAAAGACCACAAATCAATTCTTTTCCCACAAACACAAAGATCCTATAGATAGGATAGAATGTAGCTCAAGTGTAAGAAAAACCAAAGGAATGGAAAATAAATATTCAAAGAAAATCCTTGGGAAAAACTAGAAATAAAGATGAAGAAATTGAATCAAAACACTTTTCTCAAAATCACTTTTCTTTGATTTTCCAAGCCCTAGAAAAACACCAAATTGAATGTAAACTATAGAGCCCAAAACTTCTTTTTGATTGCTGCAAAAACACTAGAGAGTAGAAAATTTTTAGCTCAAAAATTCTTAGAGAAAACCTCTCTCAAATGGGATTTTTATAGCCTCTTTTAAAAACTAGCCGTTGTAGCCAAAAATGGCCAGATTTGACCATCCGGTAGACCGGCCAACGGTCTAAATTTGACCGTTAGTGACTGTCGATCGACCGTGCGGTCAACCGTGCCCAGAACCAGAGAGCAACGGCTCTCTGGCCGTCGACCGCCCGGTCGATTGGAACAACCTGAGAGTGGGTTGCTTTTAGTCGGTCGACCGCTCAGTCGATCGGCCCAAAGGGCTGGCTGCGTGCACGTTTGTGTGCACGTCCGGTCGACCGGCTCCTGGTCCGTCGACCGTGCGGTCGACCGCCAGAGCCTGGCAGGCAACAAATCAGGACTAAAAACTTAGGTATTTTTATTCCAATAAATTCCCATAAAATCTCTAAAAATTCACAAAAATAAGTTCAGTATAATACTTTGATATACAAACTTGTGATAAAAATTTCAACACAAATTTCAAACTTTTTGAACCATTTTTGTACTTAGAAAATTTGCCGAAAACCAAAATCCGTATTTTCTAAAACTTGAATTTTTGAATTGAAAATACGTTTTGTCCAAAACTCATCCAAATACAAAAACATGATACTTAAACACTTTGAAGCATATTGCATATGGATATACTCCAATATACATATAAAGATATATATCAATGTTTTTGATATTAAATCTGAAAATATGTATTGTTAAAACACAAAACTCCAAATACATGAATAGGCATATCAAAATAAGTTTGTCTAAGTCTATGAAGCATACATGTATATAGAACAATTCTAATATACATTAAACCATGTAAAATTGTTTTGAATCTATCTATTCATGAAAACCAAGATCGGTTAAACCAAAACCAAAAACCAAAACATGAAACGTGTGTGTTGTAAACTTGAGCATATTACACTATCTAATCTTTACACATGGATCTAAAATAAAAACTAAACTATGAGGTCTTCTTGACGAACTCCTTTTTCAAGTCGACTCGATCCAAACCGTGATCCACTGAGCTTGACTACAACGAGTGCTATATATGATATTGATGCTCGGGCTCTTGAATCACCATGTGAGAAGCTCCAAAACACCTTTGTTGAAGCTAATCACCTACTAATATCTTGGTTAAAGATCTGAAACTAAACATCACAAGATTATTAGTAAACATAACTACATGAGTTAATCATCATCAAAACTAGAGTGGAAGGCCTCTGGGCCAATAGGATACCCGGAGCCAGCCTACAATGAGATATACCCTGATGGCTGCCCGAGCAGGTCAACAGCCTATACATGTCTTCACCCTGACGGTGACCCTTCGGGAAGCCTCCTAAAAGATGAAGGTTCCCCCAAGTTGGATGCTTGAAGCCAGCCTACAATGGGGTACACATTGATGGCCGCCCGAGCAGGTCAATATCCCATATGGGTCTTCACCCTGGCGATGACGCTTCGAGAAGCCTCCTGAAAGATGGAGGCTTATCCACATTGGATGCTCGGAGTCAGCCTACAATGGGATTTATCTTGATGGCCGCCCGAGCAGGTCAACAGCCTATATAAGTCTTCACCCTGACGGTGACCCTTCAGGGAGCCTCCTGAAAGATAAAGGCTCGCCCATGTTGGATTCTCAAAGCCAGCCTGCAATGGGATATACCCTAATAGCCACCCAAGCGATTCAGCATTCTATCTTAGATCTTCACCCCGACAATGAAGCTTCGGGTAGCCTCCTGAAAGATAGAGGCTTGCCCATATTGGATGCTCGGATCCAGCCTACAATGGGATATACCCTGATGGCCGCTCGAGAAGGTCAGCAGTCGATGCGGGTCTTCACCCTGATGGCGACTCTTTGAGGAGCCTCCTAAACGATGGAGGCTCGCCGACATTGGATGCTCGGAGCTAGCCTACAATGGGATATACCATGATGGTCGTCCAAGCAGGTCAACAGCCTATACGGGTCTTCACCCTACCAGCAACCCCTTGGGGAGCCACCTGAAAGATGGAGGCTCGTCCACGTCAGATGCTCGGAGTCAGTCTATAATGAGATTTACCATAATGGCCACTCGAGCGATTCAGCAGCCTGTCTCAGATCTTCACCCCGACGGCTATCATGACAACATACCTCCGAAGTTAGTGGCTTCCTCCTCAAGTAAGATTCGCAGGTACCACTGTGGAATGAACCCCACTCGGGAACTACATGCCAAATCATCCCAAATGCTTCAGAACCAAAATAGTCCCCCGAACAAATGCAGCAAGTCAATCACAATCACAAACAAGGCAAGATCAAAATAATACTTCCATTCAAAATTCTCTGCTTTATTATAGAGGTTTTTCGATTATACTCATCCACGTACAAGTATGGTTACATCTAATAAGAATAATACAAGATTTGTTACATATATGTGTTCTTTCTGAGAGAAAAAAATCAAATACGCCCTCGCTGCGTCCCCAATAATGTTCAGGTAATGGCTCCTAAACAAGCAATCTGCCAGGGCCAGAAGGGCAAAGGTGCTGAGAACTCTCAAGAAGATACCAGCAGGGGAGATCATGCTTCAAACTACAGTTTGAAGCCTGGAAGGTGATCAAGATACCGATGCCAAGACCGTGACTCTGAAGATAAACTCAAGAGCGATGGCAAATAAGACAGGGGCGTCGAATAGGAGTACAAACAGCCAATTCTAGGGATCAAAATTGTCATCAAGTATGCCTATGCTTCCAGCTCTATGATTGCTGCAAGGAAGGAAAGGGGCGTCGAACCCCAAGCCCCTGTCCAGCCTAATCTGGTCAGAGGCCAGATGTGCAGAACAAGTAGAAGTTAGAACATTCTCTATCCTTCTTGACAGCCGAGCCTTGTCGCGAAAGCCGAAGATTCTGGGCTAGCGCATCGCGAAAACCAAAGCTCCTCGACAAATGAATTGCTAAACATCAGGAGCACAACAACCATCACCACCCTCTCCCTTTCTTTCCTCCACCGGACAAAGAAGGAAGGCAACATCACCGCCCGCAGAACAATCTGAAATCTTAGAAGTAAAAAATTTTCAAGAAGTAGCTCAGAGCTTCCCTGAAGAGTTTCGTCCCTATTTATAGAGGGAAAAGAATCCCAAGCATCAACTGTTCAGAATTCTATTCTCCAAAGAAGAGAAATAGCCACTCGTTCAGCAGCCTACACATGTCGTGATAGTTTGGATCCAAACTGTCATGGTGGATCTGCCGCGCCATCCTCGAACATCGTGACTCCTTGAAAAAACGGCAGTTAATTGACCGACGTGACCGCAGCTAGGACGCACATTTAAGGATCTATCAGCCGTAGAGCCACGCACGCCTCTAAAAGATATAAACCGAAGCGACAAAAGTCGACCCGAATCTAGGTCTAGAGTTCCCTTCTCTATTTGCTCCCCTCTATATCTCTCAGAATTCTCAGGAACCCATAACTCCTTAGGGAAGATTCCTAACCCCTCCAAAGAGAGGGAGCAGAGGGGGCATCTTTAGTGGTCACTTTCTGCCCCCCTCAAGATCATGCCTCGTGTCCATCTAGCTTCAAACAGGCGCACGACAAGTGGCTGCTTCTAGAACTTCCATGCAGGAGTCTTCAGTCAATTCAAATTCCAAACAGATCGGGTAGTTAGAGGAAACAAATAAATTTGGTTATGGGTATCCCTGATAAATTTGGTTACGAGTATCCCTATCTCTAAGCCAAATCTTCATTCGAACTCGGTAGTTATAGCTAGAGAACAGATCAACCACATAAACAGTTGGACGCGGGCTATCAAATAAAGATGCACTCTCGCTCAACCAATTCAAAAGAGGAGTGATTACTCATCAATTTTGCATATTTATTGTCACATTCCCATATTTATTTTAATAAAACTCTACTATTTGACCTCTTTTTGCTTAGTGATGTACAGATCTTTATAAAAAGGAGAAAAACAAGAAAAGATCCCAACAAGCCTAAAAAGCCCAATAAATTCAGAGATTTGAGGCAATCATATTTGGAGATTGAAAGGAAAATCCAATTAAATTTGTGATTGAAAAATCAATTATTCTCCAAGTAGAAGAAAAGATATTCATAGCATATTTAGGAATTAAATCTAAAATTTGAAAATATACCCTTTGATTATATGGCAAGATAGAGTCAAAGAAGAAAACTCCAAAAGTCTACAATCAAAATTTCAGATTTAGCCTAAGCATCTTTTAGTAATTTGATCATAACTTTTGTTATAGAAATAAAAATCTGATGATTTCAGATGCTTCCGAAAGAAGACTAAAAGGGTTACAACTTTTTTGTTGACTACTATTTCGATTTCAATCATTTAATGGGTCATATTCAGCCATCAATATAACAGCTAGCTGCAGCTCAGCTCAATTAAATTTTCAATCAAGAGAAGAAAAGGATATTCTCAGCATATTCACAGTTCAACTTTAAAATTCTAAGAATATATCTTTTGATGAGTCAGCATTTTGATGAGTCACTATCCGAGGCTTCCTCCTATAAATACCCCAGCAGAGGCATGAGCATAGACATCTCAGAATACTTCTAGAGATCAAAATTAGGATTTTTAGTTCAGTTTTTTGTTTCTTTTATTTTCTGTAATTTCTTTGTAAACCAAGATTAGAGAAGAGATTCATGAGAGTAAGAGAGAGAAGGTCTGTATTGAAAGTGACATCAATGTAAGTTTCCTCCTTTTTTTTCATAGTTTTTCAATTTAATCAAAGTTTACTTTTTACTTTTATTTTTCTCCTTGGTATTTTTTCTCTTGTATATGACTACTATCCATATGCATCTTCCAGCATAGGAATAACCTTGTCTTTGTGAGTGCCATTGACAGTTCATGATGATATATTTGTTTTCATAGTCTTTCTTATTTCATGCTTGCCTTTGAGTTTTGATATCGGATGTGGACGAAATTGGATTTAATCTTATGGACTATATTTTGCTCGCCTCCAACTTAAGATAAACCTTTCGCCTATGATCTAGGGTAAGTAATCTTTCAAAAGGGTAAGTCCACTTTTATCTTCTTTCTTTCTTTTAAGTTTACTTATAATTTTAGAAACCTTAATTTTCCTTTTCTTAAAACAAAAACCAAAACAAACAATATTTTCCCTTAATTACTTTTACTTCTAATTTAACAAAAAATTCTTTTTATTTTCAAATAAAGAAGAACACTTAACCAATTTAGTAAACATACCAAAACGCTTCCATCGCTTCCCTCCCTGTGAATTGAACCCGCATAGCCACTGCTACCGCGGATAAATTGCGAAAAATCAGAGATTCTTTTTACTTTCAGATAACATCATTCTAAAACTCTAGATTTTTCGACAATCAAATTTTGGCGCCGCCGGGGAGGGAACGGTATTGTTATTAATTACTAAGTGGTTAATTTTTCTTCTTTATTTTTGTGTGCAGGAGTAGATTACAGAAAGTTGGCAACTACAAAAGGTAACTCTGCAGTTATTATATTTTCCTGTTAACTTATTCTGCACACTATATTTTTTTTAATTTAACAGTAACTCATGTTTGTAATTAATTAAAATACAATTAGACTTTGCATTTAGGCATTTGTCTAATTTTATTTACATTTTATGTTACTGTTGAAAAGTGCTAGAGCAAAGGTACGTGTGCATAGCATGTAGTATAGGAACACTTTTGAATGTTTACATTAATTAAGTGTTGCTTTTCATATACATGTACATGTTGCACTAAATTGATTTAAGGGCTTGTCCTATAAACAAGATAAGGTGGGAAGTCATTACCCACCCTTAGCCTATAAACCATCTCCTCACTACTAACCAGTCTAACTAAAACTGAGTAGACATTGGCCCTAGGGACATCTCAGACTCATATAGGAGACTGACCTAAGGGGGAAGTTAATTTGAAATTGATTCTTTCCAAATCGGTGTCTAAGGTTGGGGATTGAGGGGCGAAACTCCGAAGGCTATTAGTTTGCTATAATTAGGTCCGTTGCTTAGGCACGGATACCTCCCACCGATCTTGCCCCTACCTGGCCGATTAACTTGTGGTCAGATTCGGCAATATACCCCCCGTAGACAGTCTAACCAGTTAGGAGTCGTCTAGGTCTAAGGTCTACCCTAACTTAATTTAGATTTTTTTTCTTTTTATTTTTGCTTATTTGTTTGTTTTTCTTTGTTTGTGTTTGATATTTCTTGTGTGATATGGCTTATAACAATAATTTTTTCAATTTTTAATGGTAACCCATATCTCACCCCATTTGACTTGCATAATTCCAACCAGATTTTTTACAATATGAACCAACCAAATACACCAGGTTGGACTATCCGAATCCATATAACCCATGTCCCTAATATTATGACCATAATTTCAAAAGTAATTCCAACTCTTCACAGAATCAATGGGGATTCACCTCCCCCGAGTCCAATTTTCAACCAATTTTTTCACCTTATCCTGTCCACAATTTTCACAATATTCATTCTCCGATTTTGCTTCCTATACTCCTTTTCTAGACCAACCCATTGAAGAAAAATCTGAGCTAGAAAAGAGTATAAAGGCCATGCAGGAGGCCAAACGAAAATTTCAGGCCTCCCAATTCCACAATATTTCCAAGATTCATACTCAGTTCCACCAGGTCAAAATAGAAAACCATCAATCTTGAAAATGAGTATGCATGAGTCTGAGCAACAATCACAAAATCTGATGGACTTACGATTTCATCACAAATTTCAAAACCAAACTTCATCTTTTCAAGTCCAATCGCAAAAAAACGATGAACCTATCGACTATGAAAGGCTGCTTGAAGGCATGACTCACTCAAATCACTCATAATCATGACATAGATATAATGATCAAAACTCTCCATTCTCATCCTTTGACCATTTTTGATATCTCTAACCATTCTGTTAGAGCCAAAGAATCATGTTGTTTTGGAAAACAAGATTCTATTTCAGCACACCCATTTGAACTTGCCCAAAATCCAAATTTTAAAAATCACATTGACATTTTGGCAAGTTAACCCTTTCCTGA
The DNA here is from genome assembly GCA_038442645.1 of Agave tequilana. Lineage (NCBI taxonomy): Eukaryota > Viridiplantae > Streptophyta > Magnoliopsida > Asparagales > Asparagaceae > Agave > Agave tequilana. Next base: position 60,615 of record JAVJIF010014974.1, read on the forward strand.
AATTGAACTTGAGAATGAATATGATCCTGAACCTCAACTTGGTAATTCAATTCTACTTCCTGATTCAATAATGACTCTGGTGTCTTCGCTTGATTTCAATCCTTCTCCAGAGTCCACATTAGATCCTGTGCCTATCCATCAGAAAATTAAATCACCTATTTTTTATGATCATCATATTAACTTGACCAATTTCATACTTTTGAAAGTCCTATTGACAAATCGGCAAGTTCTCATTTTTACGAAATTGAACTTAATGAGGAATGTGACCTTGAATCTCAAATTTGTGATCCAGTTCAAATTTCTGAATCAATATTGACTCCTATTTTGCTACCTGATCTGAGCAATATTTTAGAGTCAGTTTTGATTCTCATACCTATCATTCTTAAACTTGAATCACCAATCTTAGAAAGTCACATTCCATTATGGGGAAATGAATGTGGACTTAAGTTTCAACTTCTTGATTTGGACCCACTTCCTGAACAAATTTTGACTCCTGAACCTTTACTTGAGTTCAGTCATTTTCCTGAGTCGATTGTAGTTCATGCCCTTCCTATTTCTAGATAAATCATTTCATCTTTTCATACTCCATTTTGGGACAGAGGTGTTGATAATAATGACTCTGAAATTAGTTTAAAAATTTGAAAATTCGATGGGGTAAAATTCTTAATAAAATCATTCATATATACATCATTTTAGTGGATTATATTAGAGAGGTTTCTGGTGGGTTCCTCCGAACTCCACGCAAATTAGATTGGGCCGCATTTCGTGGACCAATCAGACCACCACAGGAACCACCACCTTAAGGTAATATTTTCCTTCCATTTCTTCTTTTTTCATGCATCTATGCATTAATTCATACATTGAGGATATTGCATGGGATAGGTGTGGGGGAGGTTCTAACATAACTTAGGTTTCCTTTTTATTATTAAAAAAAATTAACATTTTCTTTATTTTTAAAAACTTTTTGAAAATAGAAATAATATTTTGACATATTTTTTGTAAGAAATTAAGTTAATTTTAAGGAATAGGAGAATCATAATTAAGATTTCTTATACTTGGTCAAAATAAGATTATTTGTTTGATTTTCAAGGTTAGGAAGAAAATTTAGAAAAGTAATTTAGTCTTGATTTTTACCTTGATGAAATATGCATACTTTATACACTTATACACTTAGGGTTCAAAAACAAAGATTCTTATGCCTTATAAAAAAGAAGAAAAGAATATATATATATCCTCTAATTAAGTTGGGTATTTATGCCCCATAAAGCATAAAGTATTCACATCTAAAAGCGGTTCATATAATAAACTCCTTAGTTTTGTGACCTTTTTTGTTCGAGTTCTTATGTCCTTGGGGTATTTTCTCACCCGGTGCCCTAAGAGCATTCGGTTTGGGAGTCACCGATTAAAGGCTCGTTACATGGGCAGAGTAGAAAGCCTAATAAAACTAAGGAATAATACCATCAAAAATAAAAATAAAAATAAATAAATAAAATAAGGCATAAGAGTTAGAGTTAAAGAACCCTTAGTTAAAATTTCACGGTCACAAAGATGCATATAACTTAGGATAAAATAATAGACTAGATGAGAAATTCAATTTGACCTCTTACCTTTTGATAACAAGTTTTTGAATAGAGATTAAGTTTAGGAATAAAAAATTCGGTTTTCCTATAACTTATAGTTTACTTGAACTCTTACAATAATAATTCAAATTTTATCTCTCCTTTTCAAAATGCTTTTCGAAAATACTAACACTTTATTTTTCTTTCTTTATGGATATTGTGGGTGTAATCCACTAAAAAACCCTCACGAGATAAAACTCGTCCTCTAGGGGAAACCTAGAGGTTTAACGACTTGTTGCACATGCTCAGTGCAATCGCGTGACCTGCGAAAGTGTTCTAATAATTTCTTAGATTTAGTTTAGATGTTTTGCTTAAGGGCGAGCAAAAGATAGGTGTGAGGGTGCGATTAGTCATCAATTTTGCATATTTATTGTCACATCCCCATATTTATTTTAATAAAACTATGCTATTTGACCTCTTTTGCTTAGTGATATGCAAATCTTTATAAAAAGGAGAAAAACAAGAAAAGAACCCAACAAGCCTAAAAAGCCCAATAAATTCAGAGATTTGAGGTAATTATATTTAGAGATTGAAAGGAAAATCCAATTAAATTTGTGATTAAAAATCAATTATTCTCCAAGTAGAAGAAAAGATATTCTCAGCATATTTAGGATTTAAATCCAAATTCTAAGAATGTACTCTTTGATTACATGGCAATATAGAGTCATGAAGGAAACTCCAAAAGTCTACAAATAAAATTTCAGATTCAGCCTGAGCATCTTTTAGTAATTTGATAATAATTTTGTTATAAAAATGAAAATCTGATAATTCAAGATGCTTCAGAAAGAAGACTGAAAAGGCTACAACATTTCTGTTGACTACTGTTTCAATTTCAATCATTTGATAAGTCATATTCAACCATCAATATGACAGCTAGCTGCAACTCAACTCAATTAAATTTTCAATCAAGAGAAGAAAAGGATATTCTCAGCATATTCACAGTTCAACTTCAAAATTCTGCGAATATACCTTTTGATGAGTCAGCATTTTGATGATCACTATCCGAGGCTTCCTCCTATAAATACCCCAGCAGAGGCATGAGCAGAGACATTTCAAAATACTTCTAGAGATCAAAATTTTATTTTTAGTTCAGTTTTTTTTCTTTCTTTTATTTTCTGTAATTTCTTTGTAAACCAAGATTAGAGAAAAGACTCATGAGAGTAAGAGAGAGAAGGTCTATATTGAAAGTGACATCAATGTAAGTTTCCTCCTTTCTTTCATAGTTTTTCAATTTAATTAAAGTTTACTTTTTGCTTTTATTTTTCTCCTTGGTATTTCAATTTAATCAAAGTTTACTTTTTGCTTTTATTTTTCTCCTTGGTATTTTTCCTCTTGTATATGACTACTATCCATATGCATCTTCAAGCATAGGAATAACCTTGCCTTTGTGAGTGCCATTGACAATTCATGATGATATTTTTGCTTTCATAGTCTTTTTTATTTCATGCTTGCCTTTGAGTTTTGATATCGAACGTAGACGGAATCGGATTTAATCTTATGGAATATATTTTGTTTGCCTCCAACTCAACTTAAACCTTTTCCTATGATCTAGGGTAAGTAATCTTTCAAAAGGGTAAGTCCACTTTTATCTTCTTTATTTCTTTTTAAGCTTACTTATAATTTTAGAAACCTTAATTTTCTTTTTCTTAAAACAAAAATCAAAACAAACAATATTTTTCCTTAATTACTTTTACTTCTAATTTAACAAAAAATTCTTTTTATTTTCAAAATAACGAAGAACACTTAACCAATTTAGTAAACATACCAAAACGCTTCCATCGCATCCCTCCCTATGGATTCGACCCGCATAGCCACTGCTACCGCAGATAAATTGAGAAAAGCCAGAGATTCTTTTACTTTCAGATAACATCATTCTAAAATTCTAGCTTTTTCGACAATCAGATGTTCTGCTCTAACTACCTCTGAGATAAGCAGTTAGATGTTTAAATAGAGCGGGACTCTGCAGCGTTATCCAACATACACTACCTGTATAAACAGAAATCCTTTCCTGAAAAACACCTAGAGGGGGGGTGAATAGGTGTTAATGCTAATCTAATAATCTTTTTAAATAAGTATGTATATATGATGCAATCGGTCACTCAAAACAAGAAATAGAAGCTGAATTCCCCGTGAAGGGCTCTAGAACTTCTCCTCTTTGATTTCTCTACATTATGAGTTGAGGCACGTAATTGATTTCTTGTTGAGATGAGTAAAGGCCGAGAAATGCAAGTAAATGAAATGGGTGCAATGAGGTGCAAACAAGAGATATCACAAGATAGAAATGTAAAACAATAAAAAGCAATAAAGAAACCAATCGCAAACACAAGGAATTTGTTTCGAGGTTCGAGCCACCGCTCTACGTTTCTGCCTCCACCACCGTGAAGGATTTTCACTAAATCCACAAAGGAAATTACAAGAGGTCTACACAAGACCGGAGTACCGAACTCCCACCAATCCAACCTCTACACAAGAGGGATCTCAACACAAAGAACTACAAGTAACAAGGTGATCAAAAAGGACCACAAACTTTTCTCTTACAACTCCTTATAGAATGGGAATGATTTTTGGCTCAAAAAGTGAAGTGAGAAAATCAGTTGTAAAGTAGTAAGAAATAGCTTGAAAACAACTGAAAAACTTCAACCAAGAATGCACTTTAGAAAGTGAGAACATTAAAAACTTTTCTTTCTTTTAGAAACTTGAAAACAATGGGGATTTTTCTTGATTTTAACAAGGGACCAATGCCAACTATTTATAGGGATTTGCCATGAGCAAATCATCATTTAGACTAGGTAAATAGGTCAGCAATTGGCCTCCAAAATTTCAGAGATAGCTGACATAAACATCTCAATCAAATCCAGAAAACCAGTTTTCAAAAACTAGCCGTTGGGGCTGTTTGGCGGCTGTCGGTCGACCGGCCCGGTCGACCGGCAATCCATCTAGCAAACTAGCCGTTGGACACGGTCGACCGGTTGGTCGACCGGCGTCTAAACAAAAACAGATATTTGTTCTGTCAGTCGACTGGCCCGGTCGACCGACAAAACCCGAGAGCAAGGGTTGTCAGTCGGTCGACCGGTCCGGTCGACCGACAGACGTGCACAAACATGCACACCAAAGTCACAAGGCCCGGTCGACCGGTGCGGTCGACCGATAAGGCCTGAAATAGATGCGGTCGACCGCCCGGTTGACCGTAGGGCCTGAAACAGTATTTTTATAGGAAAAAAATTTGAACTTAGAAAAAATTTTAAAATAATTTTAAAAGGCTATATGATTAAGTAGCATGCTATAAGGGTTGGTATACATGATATAAATAAGATGTAAAAATATAAAATATTTAGAGACATGTATAACAACCAAGACATGTACCTAATTGATCTATCCAAAACAAAAATCCGTATTTTGAAAAAATGAAAAGTGTGTGTGTGTTTTCTTGAGCCAACTTATCATAACCTCATTCTTTAACAAACTAGTTCTTACAAAGATTCTAGGTGACTACAAGTTCTTCAAGTTAGGGCTCCTCCATATGCAAGCTTGAATCCTTGAACCCGAATCGAATCAACTTAAGTCAAAAATACCTTCCTTTAGGGAAGAAGAAATCTTGAATCCTTAGAACCCTGAAACACACTTAAACACTAAAATATGATTAGTACAAATAACTATATATATTTTGTAATCATCAAAACTCAACAACCGGGTGATTGTAACCTTAGGCCAACAATCTCCCCCTTTTTGATGATGACAAAACATATGAGTTATTTAAAAAAATGAGAAAAGAGCTTGGAAGCTTCCCCTCAAACATGTTATATATATGAAAGGCTATATACATGAATAAATAGTAAAAACAAGAACTTGGCATAAATAAAAAGACATAAGAATTCGAAAACATATAGTTTCAACAAACAATAACTCAAAACATAAAACACATAACTCAAAACTCAAAATAATAAACTAACTTTTTCTCCCCCTTTTTGTCATACATCAAAAAGGGTAAACATTGTTAAAAATTTTCAAGATTCCATAATACAAACATTCAATTCACCACAAATAAATGAAAATCTAGTATAGTCTACTGGTTTTGTAAATATATCGGCAAGTTGAAAATCAGTAGAAACAAATCAATGTCAATATCACCTTTCTCATAATGATCTCTAAGAAAGTGATATCGAATGTCAATGTGCTTAGTCTTACTATATTGATTTGCATTTTTAATCATATGAATAGTACTAGTATTATCACGAAATATTTTAATATGGTCAAAATGTAAATCATAGTCAAGGAAAGTACGTTTCATCCAAAGGACTTGTGCACAAAAAGCCCCCACCGCAACATACTCCGCCTCGGCTGTTGAGAGGGCTACTGAATTTTATTTCTTAGAAGATCATGAAACAAGACAATTACCGAGAAATTGACATGTTCCACTAGTACTCTTCCTATCCACTCTACAACCCGCATAGTCGGCATCTAAAAAACTCGTCATGAAAAATTGTCCGGTCTTCGGATACCACAAACCCATTTCAATTGTGCCCTTAAGGTATCTAATAATGCATTTTACCGCAATCAAATGGGACTCTTTAGGACACGATTGAAATCGAGCACAAAAACATACACAAAACATAATGTCCGGCCTACTAGCCGTTAAATACAACAAACTACCAATCATGCTACGATAAAGTTTTATGTCTACATTTGTACCATGTTCATCCTTGTCAAGCTTTGTGGTGGTAGCCATGGGAGTTTTGCTTGTCTTAGCCCCTTCAAGCCCAAATCTCTTGATAAGTTCCTTTGTGTACTTGACTTTATGATGAAAATCCCATCTTTCCTTTGCTTGATTTGGAGACCAAGGAAGTAGTTAAGCTCGCCCATCATAGACATCTCAAATTTTTCCTTCATGCATGATTCAAAAGCTTTGCAAAGATCTTCATTAGTAGAACCAAATATGATATCATCAACATATATTTGAACTATAAGTATATCATTATCAACATGTTTGGTAAACAAAGTAGTATCTATTTTTCCTTTATTAAAACTATTAGAAATAAGAAATGAAGAAAGTCTTTCATACCAAGCCCTAGGGGCTTGTTTTAAACCATAAAGAGCTTTGTCAAGTTTGAAAATAAAATCTGGACGTGTAGGATCAACAAACCCAGGGGGTTGTTCAACATACACCTCCTCTTCAATAAATCTATTTAAGAAAGCACTTTTTACATCCATTTGAAAAAGTTTAAAATCTTTATATGAAGCAAATGCAAGTGTCATCCGTATGGCTTCTAGCCGTGCTACGGGTGCAAAAGTTTCCTCAAAATCGATACCTTCGACTTGAGTGTAACCTTTGGCCACTAACATAGCTTTATTCCTAACAACATTTCCCGACTCATCCAACTTGTTCTTAAAGATCCACTTAGTACCAATTGTTGGTCTATCGTGGGGCCTAGGAACAAGATGCCAAACTTGGTTACGCTCAAATTGATTAAGCTCCTCTTGCATGGCTAGCAACCAATATGAGTCGCCCTCGTCTTCGAAGATGTTCTTTGGTTCAAAGTGAGAAATAAATGCATAGTGCCCACAAAGATCATGAAGTTTAGAGCGAGTAGTTACCCCTTTTGATACTTCACCTATAATAAGGTCCTTGGGATGATGTGGATTGAGTCTCCAATCTTTTGAAAGTGGATGAGTAGTCTCCACTTCAACTTCTTGAACTTCATTTTCTTCATCACCCTTTGGCATGTCTTCAAGAGTAGGTGAGTCCTTCAAAGAAATTTTCTCCATGTCTTCATTTAGGGAATCTATTTTCACAACATTCTCAACAAACACATTAGATTTTTCAAACTTTACATGTATAGATTCTTCAATAGTCAAGGATGACTTATTGAATACTCTATAAGCTTTACTAGTGTTAGAGTAACCAACTAAAATTACTTCATAAGACTTTGCATCAAATTTACCTAAATTATCTTTAGTATTCAAAATAAAACATTTACCCAAAAACTTTAAAGTATGAAACATTTGGCTTTCTAGAAAAATAAATCTCAAAAGATGTTTTTGAAGTGTTTTTTGCATAAGAAAACCCTATTTGATATGTAGCAAGATGTGTTAACGGCCTCGGCCCATAGATAATGAGGGAGACTGTACTCATTTATCATTGTCCTAGCCATCTCTTGTAATGTACGATTTTTTCTCTCAACGACTCCATTTTGTTGTGGAGTTCTAGGACAAGATAGTTCATACTTAATTCCATGTTCTTCACAATAAGTGGTAAAGGGTTGGTTATTGAATTCACCACCTCTGTCACTTCTTATTCTTAAAATAGAAGAATCTTTTTCCTTTTCAACTCTTTTCTTAAAGACTTAAAAATATGAAAAGGCTTGATTTTTATGTTCTAAAAAGAAAACCCAAGTAAAACGCAAGAAATCATCAACTAGAACGCAAGCAAAATGATTCCCACTTAGACTTTTGGTTTGTGTAAGACCAAACAAATCCATATGGATCAACTCCAAAGGTCGTGATGTCATGATATCCTTGATTGACTTGAAAGAGGACTTGGTTTGTTTCTCAAGTTGGCACGCATCGCAAATGCGGTCCTTTTCAAAGTTCAAGTAATGAATACCTTTCACTATTTCCTTATTGTTTAATCTAGATAGATAGTCAAAAAAAATGTGGCCTAATCTCCTATGCCACAACCAAGAGTCATCATCGAGGGCTTTCAAACAAGTAGCATTGCATAGCATATTAGACATGTCAATCATGTATACATTGTTTTCACGAAATCCGAAAAATATACATGCATTGGATTGTCTATCAATAACATTACATGCTAGGTCATCAAAAATAATATTAAAACTTTTATCACAAAGTTAACTAACACTCAAGAGATTATGCTTGAGGCCATCAACTAAAACAACATTTTCTATTAAAGAAGATGTACCAAGTTTAACATTATCAATACCAATGATCTTTCCTTTGGCGTCATCTCCGAAGGTGACGGTGCCACCTTCATGGTATCTTGATAGGGTTGCGAAGTTGTTGATGTCCCAAGTCATGTGCCTTGAAAAACCACTATCAAGATACCACAACCCCTTACGTCGTTGGGCTTTAGAATGTACCTACATCATTTAACAAATTTATTGACTTTAGTACCCAAACTTTCTTGGGTCCTTGAATGTTAGTATTCTGAACCCAAACATGATTATGCGATACATTAATCCTATCATAGCAAAATTTAACCAAATGACCTTTACGGCCACAATATGTGCATGAAAAGACTTTACCATACATGAATGCATGATGTGTGTGTGGAGTTTGGGCATGTTTAGGGTGCTTGGCATGATGTAAAGGTTGTGATTTATGAGCATGAGTATGAATAGCACGTGAATGTTTCTTTGGGACATGTTTCTTAGAAAACATAGCCTCTAGTCTAGTTTTATCAAATTCACATTTCTTCAAAACTACTCCTAATGAATCAATTTTCTTCTTTAGCAAGGAAATCACATTTTCATCAATTTGTGGAAATTTACCTTTGCAAGAAATTTTATATTCATCAAAATCCTTTTGAGTAGAAGATATAGTAAAAACAATTCATCTTTTTCTTTTGTAAGAATGAAAACTTTGTGGTTGAGTGATTCATTTTTCTTTTTCATTTTCAAGTATTTCTTTTTGATAAAATCATAGTTATGAGATAGTTCTTCAAAAGCTTCTCCTAGTTCATCTATAGAAAGTTCACAATCAATAGATATATCGGGAGTTACCTTGCTTGTGCTTTCATTTGCCATGAAGCACATGTTGGCGGTGTCGACTTCCTCATCGGATTCACTCTCTGAATCCCAAGTAGTCTTTAAAGCTTTCTTTTTGTATGGCTTCTTGGAGGTGGAGGGTTTGCTTTTGATTTTCGGACATTCCGCAACAATGTGACCCGGCTTCTGGCAATTGAAGCAAATGATTTTCTTCCCTTCTTTACCTTGCCATCTCCTTTTATTTTGGAACTTTGCCTTGTTGTACATTCTCCGAACGTTTTTTACAAGAAGAGAAAGATCTTCATCATCCTCTTCTTCGTCATCGTCGTCGGAGTAGGTGGAAGAACTCTTGAAGGCAATAACTTTCTTCTTGGGAGGAGCCATCTCTTCTCTTACTTTTCTTTTCATCTCATGGGTCTTGAGATTCCCAATGAGACCGATAAGCTCTATTTCTTCCTTGTCGTTGAGCTCCTTCAAAGTAGTGGCTTTGACTTCCTAAGATGGAGGGAGTGCACGGATGATTTTCCTCACTTTTTGGTCGTTGTCAACGCCGTCACCTAAAGAAGAAAGTCCATTAGTAATCTTTGTAAACTTAGTAACCATATCATCTATGGTTTCATTCTCTTGCATAGAAAAATTTTCATATAGGGAACGAAGAAGGTCGATTTTTGCCCTCTTTACTTGTGAAGTCCCCTCATAAGTGACAAGTAAGTGAGTCCAAATCTCATGTGCGGATTTGCAATGAATGACTCTAGAAATATCATCGTTATTAAGAGCTTGAAGTAAGGCATAGTGTGCCCTAGCATTAGCGTCAAACTCTTTCGTGACAATATCGGACCAAGTGTCCTCATCACCAAGGGGTGCACTAAAAGGTTTGGTCACCGCCTTTGCAACCCAGCTCCCTAAGGATTGCAAAAACACGATCATCTTAACCTTCCATATGAGAAAGTTAAGGCCATCAAACTTGAGTGGGGTCTTAATTTCTTCGGCCATTTTTACTAAGTGTATGAGGATGAAAAAATAAATATAGTGATTAGCAATATAGAATCTCTCTAAGATTGTTAAGCCAAGAGCCTAGAGACTAAAGCTCTGATACCAATTGAAAAACACCTAGAGCGGGGTGAATAGGTGTTAATGCTAATCTAATGATCTTTTTAAACAAGTATGTATATATGATGCAACCGGTCACTCAAAACAAGAAATTGAAGCCGAATTCCCCGTGAAGGGCTCTAGAACTTCTCCTCTTTGATTCCTCTAGATTATGAGCTGAGGCGCGTAATTGCTTTCTTATTGAGATGAGTAAAGACCGAGAAATGCAAGTAAATGAAATGGGTGCAACGAGGTGCAAACAAGAGATATCATAAGATAGAAATGTAAAGCAATAAAAAGCAATAAGGAAACCAATCGCAAACACAAGAATTTGTTTCGAGGTTCGAGCCACCGCTCTACGTCCCCGCCTCCACCACCGTGAAGGATTTTCACTAAATCCACAAAGAGATTTACAAGAGGTATACATAAGACCGGAGTACCGAACTCCCACCAATCCAGCCTCTACACAAGAGAGATCTCAACACAAAGAACTACAAGTAACAAGGTGATCAAAAGGACCACAAACTTCTCTCTTACAACTCCTTATAGAATGGGAATGATTTTTGACTCAAGAAGTGAAGTGAGAAAATCAGTTGTAAAGTAGTAAGAAATAGCTTGAAAACAACTGAAAAACTTCAACCAAGAATGCACTTTAGAAAGTGAGAACTTTAAAAACTTTTCTTTCTTTTGGAAACTTGAAAACAATGGGAATTTTTCTTGATTTTAACAAGGGACCAATGCCAACTATTTATAGGGATTTGCCATGAGCAAGTCATCAATTAGACTAGGTAAATAGGTCAGGAATTAGCTTCCAAAATTTCAGAGATAGCTGACATAAACATCTCAATCAAATCCAGAAAACCAGTTTTCAAAACTAGCCGTTGGGGCTGTTTGGAGGCTATCGGTCGACCGGCCTGATCGACTGGTAGTCCATCTGGCAAACTAGCTGTTGGACATAGTCGACCGGTCGATCGACTGGCATCTAAACAAAAATAGATATTTGTTCTGTCGGTCGACTGGCCCGGTCGACCGACAAAACCCGAGGCAAGGGTCAGTCAGTCAGTCGACCGGTCCAGTCGACCAGCAGATGTGCACAAACATGCACGCCAAAGTCACAAGGCCCGGTCGACCGGTGCGGTCGACCGATAAGGCCTGAAATAGATGCGGTCGACCGCCCGGTCGACCGTAGGGCCTGAAACAGTATTTTTAGAGGAAAAAAATTTGAACTTAGAAAATTTTTAAAATAATTTTGAAAGGCTATATGATTAAGTAGCATGCTATAAGCGTTGGTATATATGATATAAATAAGATGTAAAAATATAAAATATTTAGAGACATGTATAACAACCAAGACATGTACCTAATTCAACTATCCAAAACAAAAACCGTATTTTAAAAAAATGAAAAGTGTGTGTGTGTTTTCTTGAGCCAACTTATCATAACCTCATTCTTTAACAAACTAGTTCTTACAAAGATTCTAGGTGACTACAAGTTCTTCAAGTTAGGGCTCCTCCATATGCAAGCTTGAATCCTTGAACCCGAATCGAATCAACTTGAGTCAAAAATACCTTCCTTTAGGAAAGAAGAAATCTTGAATCCTTAGAACCCTGAAACACACTTAAACACTAAAATATGATTAGTACAAATCACTATATATGTTTTGTAATCATCAAAACTCAACAATCTGGTGATTGTAACCTTGGGCCAACATTTCCAACATGTAAGGAACGAGGAATTGAGCCTAGAAATCCTAGCACACCAGAGAATCGCCATTAATATAGTGGAATCTCCCTTCGTGATTTTTTCCTTTCATGTTTTTCATGTAATTCTCTGTGTTTATGGTAGATTTTCTGTGATTTGCTTTCCATCTCCACAAATCTAGTGTATAGATTAATTCCCCTGGAATTACCCACAGAACTTGTAAAAGAATCTTATATGTGAGATTTTGTTTGTGATTTTTGTGGTTATCAAGAATTGTAACCTACAATTTACTTTGTGCATTTAGCTTTGTGCCCTCCTCTTGTGTAAAGGAGTATTAGCTTTGTGCCTTCTCTCTTGTGTAGAGGTGATTTGCTTTGTGCATTGGATTTGTACCTCCTCTTGTATAGAGGATTGAGATTTGTTTCCTTTGTGGAGTTCCTTAGTGGAGATAGTGAAAATTCTTCTAGGTGAAGGCAGGGCTGTAGAGCTTGATGCTCAAACCTCAAAACATATCTTTATGTTTGCATTTGGCTATCTCTCAACTCTACTCTTATTATATCTTTCATTGCGTTTATTATTTATACATATATGCTTGATATTGTGCTTACACTTGTTTTAATGTAAGAGAGTTATTGAAACACCTCAACTCTTAATCTAGAGGAATATTGAGGAGAAGTTTTAGAGCCATTCACTGGGAATTCGGCTTCACTCTTTGAAAATCATTTGTGTTATTATAAAAATTTTAAATTCTGCATTTAATTAGCACTTCACCTATTCACCCCCTCTCTAGGTGAACTTTCAATTGGTATCAGAGCCAGTGCTCTTGGTATTCGGTTTAACCACCGAGGATTGATCCTTATTTGCTAATCACTATATCTGTTTTACACACTCATGGATTATCTTGCTCACCTATGAATGATGTCTCTAACATCAACATTTGAAAAATTAAAATAAGTTTTTATCTAAAAGCCATTGGATTACATGTTTATCTTGTCACAATTAAAAGATCATATATTGAAAATGGCAATTATTTTGAGGCTAATGCTCAAGCCATTATTGCAATTAAGAAAACCCTTAACAATGATTATATCTTTAGGGTTGCTAATTGTGATTTCACTTTTGCAGTGTAAAACACATTAATCTTTCTTGACAAATAAGGTTCAAATGATATGGAATGAGAATTAAGTGCAGATGATTTCGACCAAGAATGCTTTATGATACAAGAGAATGACTCTCTTGAGGTAAACTCAGAATCCGATATTGATGATAGTGCAAGCATGTTAAATGAGGATGTTAATGTTTTGAATGAAAAGCTTGCCATGTTTTATGAGGATTTACTTAAAAAATCTAAATTGTTAAAAAAAAAAAGAGTTTGATATTGAAGAAAGAAAATGAGTTTTTTCTTCAAAGCTTGATTGTGTTTTAAAAGGGAAAGAAGAGTTTCGAAGGAAAATGATTATTTATCTTCAAAACTAGATTTTGTTTTAAAAGAAAGAGATGTAATTTTAAAAGAAAAGGTTCTTTGAAAAGCAAACTTTATTTTCTTTCAAAAGAAAATGAGATTTTGAAAAATGAGATTGTTTTTATTTCAAAAGAAAAAGACTCTTTGAAAAATGTTTTGGTTGTAAAAGAAAAGATTTCTATTCCTTTTGCCAAAGTGAAAAAGAATTTTGTTTCTCGTGCTAGTACTATTTCTTCTTCTGTTGTTAAAATGATATTTGATTTTTGATGTTTGAAAAAAAAGATTAATTGCTTAGGCTCATCTTTGAGCTAATGTGCTTTTAATCATGGTAGGTCGAATCCATGTTCCACATATGCATACACACTCTCCACAGCACACTCCACATGCACACTACGCTCACACCAATATGTATGCTAGAATGTACACTTAAACACATTGTGGACGCAAATTCGATCTTGTAAAATTGTTATGATAGATTAAATGATTCAAATTTTGCAAGTAAGTATGTTTGGGTTCGAAAATGTACTGACCCCGAATGACTCAAAAAGATTTGGGTATCAAAATTCACATTAATTATTTTTATATAGGTGTGGGCTCTCATAATACGTGGGAGATTTGATGCCTTGATGATGGATGCAAATTGGAGCTTAATAGACAAATTAATGAATGCATCACTATCAAGGAGTTTAGGTGGGAGGACCACCTTATTTTTAGAGAAGTGGAGATTAGTTCTTTGAGTATTGATGACTATCTCTATCCCCTATATCATATTTTTATATGCTTAAATTGATGGTTTTTTTAGCGTATCATGATTTACTGTTTCTAGTTTTAATGCACTTTTTGTTAAAACTTGTGATATACTTATATAACTTTTGAGAAACACTCTTGATTTGTGTCAAAATCGATTCATATATTTTGTGTACTCAACTATTGTTTAATTATATGTGTGTATCCTAACTTTGATGACTCTTAAATTTATACTTATGATTAGATTTATTTCTCAAGTATTTTTTAATATTTTTATGTAAATCTTGTTTTGTTTATTGTACATACTAGTTTTGTGAAAACTATGTGATATACATATATAATCCTTGAGATATACTTGATTTTCATGCTATACATGTTCTATTTCTTTTCAATTCATGTTTAATTATACTTGTATGTCCTAGTTTTTATGATTCTTGCATATTTTATGATATATCATACTTGTGAAAAAGAATTTTCTTGATTTGTGTTTTCATATTTTTACAAATCAAATTTTCTATGTGTCAAAGTTTGAAAAAAATTTCATTAAATTTTAATTTTGTACAAAATTATTTTACATTCATGAAAATGTTACTTACATGAATCTTGTGCACTCACCTTATGTTTACTCATGATTTTATATTCATGAGCATATGTTTTTGCTATATAGATTTTTAGTGATAATTCTTTTGTAATATGCATGTTTCATGAAATATATTATTTGATTTATATTTGAAGAATTTTAAACTTATTTTTAAAATTATTTTTTAATTTTCACATGGTAGTATTTTTAATCTATACTCAACTATTTTCAAATTATTATTTTTGAAAATATCTACCCTTAGTGGGCAGATGGTTGGGTGATCATGTCTTGTATGCTTAAATGAATATTCCTTTAACATGTGCATGTAGGTTAGTGATTTTAATGAGTTGTACACATGATTCTCATGATATTTAATTTTTGTATACTCATTCTCATTTTTTTATATATGTATGCTCTATATTGTGAATAGTATTATAATTTACATCATATATATATATGATAGATTGTGCATATTTAACAATATTCATACATATTTTATAACACAATTTGTTTAATGCTAAGCTTAAGTTCATTTCAAATTGGTATCATAAATTTGTATTAATTTCAATTGATATCATTTTTTTGCCTTATGCATTGGTTTTGTGATTATTTCAAAAAGAGAGAGAAATTTCTTGATTTAATTTTCAATTGTTTATGTCAAAAAGGATGGGAATATTTTTTGTGAAAACTATTTTCTTTTAGTAAATATTCATATTTTCAATTGGTATCAATTATTACAATTGGTATATATATTTTCAAGTTGCTTTGCTAATTGATAACCATGTTTATCCATTTGATGTCAATTAATGTATCTATGTTTATTCTATATTGATTTATCAAAATTTTCAATCAGTTTGCATTACTTATATACAAGGGGAGTTAACTTAACGCCTCACCTATAGTAAATTTATGATGAGTGTATTGTATAAAGAAAAGATTGACCTCTCTTTTCTATATCGTACACATGTGTGGAGGAGCTTAACACCTCCGTCTATGCATTATATATTATGCTTATGAGGGCTAGGGTTTACTCATCCCTTCTCTATATAATGTATGTAAGCAGGGGGAGTTAACTTAACAACTCTCATCTTCGTAGATTAATATCGCATATACATTTCTATACTTTTTTTACCCCTTTGTTGATTAATTGACAAAAAGGAGAAGAAAAATTTAGAGTTTATATATGCATGTGGTTATATATTTTTGCATATATGTGTTTTATATATGTTTATATTCACCATTTGTTTGCTATCTATGAGCTTACATTGAATATCTATATGTTTTATACTATGCATGAGTTAAGGGGAGATTTTATAGAATTTATCTTTAATCCATGCATATATAACTCTATGAATTTTGTCATCATCAAAAAAGAGGAGATTGTTGACCCAAAGGCCATCACTCTAGTTTTGATGATGATTAAGTCATTTAGTTATAGTATTACTTATCTTGTGTTTATTAAGTTTCGGATATTGATCAAGATCTTTATTGGTGTTTAGCTTTTTCAAAGTAACACATGTTAATTCAAGAGCTCAAGTATAAAAGATCATATCAAGTACTCAAGGAGGAGTCTAGTTCTACATGGATCAAGTCTACATGGAGAAGAAGATCTTCAAGAAGACTTAAGTTTAGAGCTTGTGAGTTTAGATCTTGTGTAAAGTTTAGATTAGTACTAATTGCTCAAGCTCACACACTCACAGGTTTCAATATCGGTTTTCAAGATAAATAGTTTCGGTGTTTCAGTTTAACCCATTTTGATTTAACCAGACTACTTTTTTGGTTTCATGAACAGATTTCATCAAAAACAAGTTTACATTGGTTTATATATGTATTGGGTTTCATTCATATACATTGATACTTCAAATGTGTTTAAGAAACTTACTCTGATGAGTTGAATTCATGAATTTAAGTTGTTCAAATCAAAAATTAATATTATACTGTATATTGATTGTCAAAAAATAAGTTTATATGTTTTATATGTGTATTGGATTCTATCCACAATCATTTGTACTTGAAAAGAGTTTGAGAAACCTGTTTTTGTATATATGCAAGTCTTGAAAAAACTAGTTTTCCATTTAAAAGTTAAGCTTTTAGGAAATACGATTTTGTTTCAAGTTTGAATTTTTATATCTCAAAAACAAGTTCATATGTTTGTAATATGTGTTGATTCTTGATCACACATATTTGTGCTCTAATGTGTATGAACTTATTTTTGTAGAATTTATTGAGATTTATTGGCATTAAAATTGGATTTAAAAAGATGTCTAAATGTTTCAAAATATTATTTTTGGGATATTATCGGTTGACCGACGTGCACAGACGTGCACGAGCCCAAGAGAGTTAGAGTTCGGTTGACCGACCGATCGACTGCAGCAAATATCGACCAACCGACCGACTGGTCGACCGACTATATGTCGCAAAGCTCTCAGATTTCCTTGATCGATGGCCAGAGAGCATTGCTCTCTAGAGTTGGACTCGCTCGACCGCTCGATTGATCGAAAACCCCAACGGTCATATTTATGATTGTCGGTGGTCGACCGATCGGTCGATCGCAAGGCCTATCTGGCTGGGTTTGAGCCTAATGGCTAGTTATGATTTTGGCCTTTATATGTATGGATTTTGAGATTATTATAAAATTTGAATTGCAAATTTTCCCTCATTCAACAGAGTTTTTCAGAAAGTTTTTCAACAAGTTTTAAGCTTCAAGCCCATGTCTTTCTTGTGTTTGTTTCAAGTGTTTCAAAGTTTTGAAAAATCAAAGAAAATAAGTTTTTGAGAAATACGAGTATTGTTCTTTAACTTTATATATCATTATAGAAGTTTTCGCAATTATTTTCTAAAGAGTTTCATTTCTCAAAATCTTTGCAAAATCTATAGGATCTTGTATTATGAGATTTTTTTTTGTGATCTTTGTGGTCATCAAGGATTATAACCTCTAATTTGCTTTTTGCATTTGACTTTGTGCCCTCCTCTTATGTAGAAGAGTTTGACTTTGTGCCCTCCCTCTTCTTTAGAGGCAATTTGCTTTGTGTCTTGGCTTTGTACCTCCTTGTTTGTAGAGGATTGAGGTTTGTTTCTTTGTTGAGTTTCTTAGTGGAGATAGTGAAAATCCTTCTAGGTAGGCCTGTCAATGGGTCGGGTTCGGGGCGGTACAGGTGGTACCATACCCGGACCAGTCTACCCAAGAGGGTACCATACCCGTCTCGTTTACCCACAAGTCCAGAAGGTGGGTTTCCATACCCGGACCCGCTGTACCCGCGGGTCCAGACCCGTTTACCCAGACCCATAACAAAAAAATATAAATAAATACAGTAACAAAAACAGATGAAGAGAGGGGGGAAAATTTTGTAAAGAAAAAGAAAGCATGTTTTAATATCAATAAAAGATGAAATGCAACTAGGTGCAAGAGGTGGAGGGAAAATTTTCGATGAAAGAATCTAATAAAGAAAAAAATTTAAAGCAAGGCCCTCAAATTTATTTGGGAAACACATCAATAGAATCACCCACTAATCAACCAACAGTTTTCAACATTTAAAGCACAAAGGGATCATTTACTCATAGAGTCTTGAGAGGGTTTTAATTCTATTAGTATTATTTATATTTATGTTTTGAAATGGGTAAATGGGTAAATGGGTAATCGGGTCTGGTTCAAGTAAAATCAGACCCATCCCATTTAATACTCGGGTATATGGGCATACGAGTAAACGGGCCAGAGCAACCCTTTCCATACCCGCTTAATCGGGTCGGGTCCAGGTCTGGACCCGACCCATTGACAGGCCTACTTCTAGGTGAAGGCGAGGACGTAAAGCTTGATGCTCGAATCTCGAAACATGTCCTTGTGTTTGTATTTGGCTATCTCTCTCAACTCTACTTTTATTATATCTTGCATTGCTCTAATTACGTATACATATATGATTGATATTGTGTTTACACTTGTTTCAATTCAAGAGAGCTATTGAAACACCGCAACTTTTAATCTAGAGGAATCTTGAGGAGAAGTTCTAGAGCTGTTCATCAGGAATTCAGCTTCACTCTTTAGAAATCATTTGTGTTAGTGTAAAAAATTTTAAATTCCACATTTGAATAGCACTTCACCTATTCACCCACCCTTAGGTAAACTTTCAGGAATCACACCCTCATTCTTACATTATTGGTTGATCAAGAAGGGCTCCTTTATGAAGGTAACAGATCTATGATATGTTCCTATTTCAATTAGTAAATTTTATCAAGATTTCATTGCTTGTGATGTAGTTGATATGGACACATGTCATATTTTTTTTTGGAGAGACCATGGCAACACAATATTGATGCAAGCCACAGAGGTAGAAAAAACATCTATATATTCAATTGTAAAGGCAAAAGAGTTGTCATGAGACCAATTCAACATACTCTAAAGTCTACAAAAGAAAAAGTGTAACGCCCCCCGATCCCACGGGTACGGGGACGTCACTGCGACGTACATACGCAGGTCAGAAATACCCTTACGTATATACGCTAAGCATCAGTACAAACAAGAATCAGAGTACGACAAAGCGTAGCGTCCTTTCATATGCCAACATAAGAAGTACAAGGTACAAGGTTATCACAGAATGTGACATATATTTACATATCGCATGCATCATATATCACAGCCAAACTCAAAAGTACGATTTACAAGATAATTACAAAGATGCTCACGAGCTGAAGAAAGGTCCCGCGAGCCAAAAGGAAAGTCTGGGATGACAGCAACCGAGACTAATCAGCCTGCTCGGAAAGGAAAGCCTGGTCCTCCACAGAAGGCTCCACCTCGATCCAAGGTTCGGAACCTGAACATGCAAATTCAAGGGAGTCAGGACCTCCCAAACAAGTGATCAGGTTGCAGCCGAGTGGCATAAGAAATAAGAGTACGAAAGTTGGTACAATATCAAGAATAATCATCCAGCAAGTGAAAGGAGCATAGCATGTTATAAACGTAAGGGCATTGTATAAGCTTAGGCTACAGCTCCATGAGACCAGTACTTCGAGGGATAATCCAAACAAGGAAACCCTCATCTATATACCTTCATCTCATGTCCCCGTAATCCAAGCGCATACAACAACCACAGTTAACGTCTTTTATTATTATTATTATTATTACTCGTCTTACCCTGATATCTAGCTATGTGAACTAGCGTCCCAGCACACATAGATCCATATCCGAGTAAAGCAAGGTTGTTATTGGAAACCAGCGGGGGTATCAACGAACTATGTTTACAGTGGGTCCCGTGCATACCTGGGACCACGGCCCAGGATTGTTCCGTTGCTTGGTAACGGAACCCGCCGCAAGGCAAACAGGAGGGACTTATTGTATGCCCTTAACATGATGGTACCAGGAATGAGGGAGCCAGCACTCCCCTCGGTCGCCTGGAGGCCCACAGGTCAGACCGGAAGTTCAGTTGCACAACATACCTAATGCCACTGTAAACACGAACACATATTGATAGCCGCATGTTTTCCCCCGACCCAATGTAAGTTGTCTCATTTTATGAATATTAGATAATTATCAAATTTCGGGAATGAGCAGGAACATGTCAGGAATACAGGTATATCAGGAGTGCTGGTTCGTACTATCATGTAATCAAGTTGTAAATCATGAAGTCCGGTTATCATTCCCGTTATAATGATAATTATAGGAGTCAGGTGTATCATGCCTTGTGTTAATAGATAGCATGATAAGAGGTGATATTCATCAAGTGACAAGTCTTGCAAATAGCGACATAATATACATGATCCAAAGATAATGTTCATAATCAAAGAAGTAATTAACCATAATAAATAGTCAAGATTAGTCGACTAGGAAAGACAAGTAGTCGACTCATGAAAGAATTAGTCGACTATAGAAAGGGAACAAGTCGACTAAGAAAGCTGCGTTTGGGAAAGCTGCGTTTTTCAGAGGAAAGTTAGTCGACTAAGGCGTTTGGGTTAGTCGACTGGTCAAGTCTGCGTCTCAAAGAGCCGCGTTTCAAGAAGCTGCGTTAGTCGACTAGGAACAGTAGGTAGTCGACTAGGGAAATCTGCGTTTCAAGGAAGCTGCGTTTTCAGAAGGGAAGTTAGTCGACTAAGGGAAAACACCGAGTCGACTAATAAAGTGTGCGTCTCAAAGAGCTGCGTTTGCAGAGAAAGGCTAGTCGTCTGGACGCAAGGGAGTAGTCGACTAACTATGCTGCGTTTCAGAATCAAGGGTGCGTTTCCAAAGGATTAGTCGACTGATAAATTGGTCAAGTCGACTAATGAAGTTCAAAACTGAGCAGATCCTATTATTTGAGAGCTGCGTTTCAAAGGGTTAGTCGACTTGCGTTTGGGCCAAGTCGACTAATAGAGGTTCAGAACAGAGAACAGGTCCAAATATTTGAGGGCTGTGTTTTGTTACAAACATGAAATAATATCAAGTCATGGTGAGTAGAATTACTCGCCTAAGGTGCGTCCGACGCAGAGAAACGCGGTCCCAATCCAACAGGAGGGTGCCGGTTCTCACAAGTTGATGGAAAGGGTTGTGGTTGCTTTGGAGAAGATGGAGGTGCAAGTCTAGTTCATCAAGCCAAAACGGGATCTTGCAAACGTTGTTGCGGGGGACGAAACTATAGTCCGTTAGAAAGAGGTTGTCGAGGAGGTGAAGATGGTATGCTTGGTAGAGGCTACGGTGGTGCAGGTGGTGGTGGAAATGGGGGTGAAGCTTTTTGGTGAAAGTGGGTTCTTTGAGGTTCTCTTGGTGAAAGAGGTTGAAGAAGATGGTGTTTGTTGGTGAAAATGGAGGAGGAGATGGAGGAGAATGAAGTAGAGGGATTTGTGGTGGAGAAAATGGCTTTGGTGGGTGGTGGTGATGGCCGGCCAAGGAGCTTGGGGGGTTTGTTGGCTATTGGAGCTTGCTGGAACAAGAAGAAGAAGGAAATGAATGAGAGAGATGAAAGAAGTTATATATATATAGAAGGGGAAAATAATATAATAATTGCCATCCTCACTTCCCTCCAAAGAATGCTGCGTCTCAAGGCTGCGTCTAGGCAAAAAGAAGCCAAACGCGGGATTCAATGGCTGCGTCCAATAGAAAACGCAAAAGCTGCGTTTCAAGGGAAAGTCAAAAGGCATGGGTGATTGGACAAGAGTTGCTTTAGCCCATACGCATTTAATGCAGTAAGGAGAGGATCACCACATTTAATGATGGGTCTAGTTGGCAAAACTCGCGTTTGAGGAAGGAGAGAGAAAAATGGGAAAAGAGAGAAGTGAAATAGTAAAATGATTTCCCGGTATCTGGGAAAATACCGAGAACTCTGGAAAGGTCCAAAATTGAAGTGTCTCGGAAGGCTTCCCAAAATTTCACAAAAATCATAAATATTATAAAACGATTTTTGGTGAAATCGATTTTCAGAAACTCATCTCCATTTTCAAGATAAAAATCATAAGGTCAACCGTCAATCTCGGTATACACCGGATTGACCGGCTCTCGATAAAATCTGATAAATCCCAGAAAATGTATTTAGATAGAAAATATGATTCTAAGAAATAATGTCTAAAGGCACTTTTATAAATTCCAAACCGTTTGTAAATTAAAATTCCGAGAATCGGTCAACGGTACTGGCCGACACCGGTTTTGAAGATTTACAACTTAATTCCGAAAAATCCCAGAAAATCATGAAAAAATCTAGAATATTAAAGGATAATATTTGAAACTAAAATTAGTCAAATCTAAATACCAAACAGATCAAATCAAGCAGTACTGCTATATGAGTAAATATTCAAATAGTAGAAAATAATAAAATAAAATAAAAAGAATACGCCCCAAGAATCAAGATACGTAACTGTGTACGTATGCAGAGGATGGGGTGTTACACTCTATCCACCTTACAAAAATTTCGTCCTCGAAATTTCAGGAAGGGGAAGATGACGATAAAGAAGAATAGGAAGAAAGAGTTTTACCAACTAAGTTGTGAATAGTTGTGGGTAACGCTCACGAATAACATCCTCTCGTTCCCATGTGGCTTCTCCTGGCACATGCCTATTCCAAGAAACCAATACTAGTGGTATTGCCTTATTCTTCAGGGTCTTAACACTTTTGTCCAGGATGGCCATCGGTTGCTCTACGTAAGACAGATCTGGCTGCAATTCCAATTCTGAGTGATCTAGAATGTGACTCTCATCCTTGACATACCTTCTCAACTGTGATACATGGAATACATTGTGTACTCCTTCTAAAGATGGCGGTAATGCCAATCGGTAAGACACATCTCCCACACGATCCAAAATTTCGAATGGGCCGATGTATCTCGGGCTAAGTTTTCCACGAGTACCGAATCGGATTACCCCTTTGGTGGTGATATCTTCAAAAATACATGATCACCTGATTTGAATTCCAAGGGTCTTCTATTTGTGTCAGCCCAACTCTTCTGTCGGCTCTGTGCTGCCCGGAGGTGATCTCTGATAACTCGGACCTTGTCTGTTGTCTGAACTAGAATGTCTGGTCCCATAAGTCTTCTTTCGCCGACTTCGTCCCAACATATCGGTGATCTGCATTTCCTGCCATACAATGCCTCATATGGTGCCATTTTGATACTGGCCTGATAGCTGTTATTATAAGAAAATTCCACCAAATGAGTGTAGTCCTCCCATGACCCTTTAAATTCTATCATGCAGGCTCGTAACATGTCTTCAAGGATTTGGATAGTCCGTTCAGATTGTCCGTCTGTCTGGGGTGATATGAAGTACTGAACTTCAGACGAGTTCCTAAATTTTCTTGGAGACTTTCCCAAAAATGTGATCGGAATCTCGTGTCTCTATCTGACACGATACTAGCTGGAACTCCATGTAGACGAACAATTTCTTTCATATATTTGTCTGCCAGAACTTCTGTTGACTGACCTACTCTGAATGGTAGGAAGTGAGCTGATTTTGTGAGACGGTCAACGATCACCCATACTGCATTGTTACCCTTAGGACTGCGGGGTAGTGCTGTAACAAAATCCATGGTGATATGTTCCCACTTCCATTCGGGTATTGGCAGGGCTGAAGAAGTCCAGCTGTTCTCTGGTGTTCTATCTTTACCTGTTGACAAACTAAGCACTTGGCCACATACTGGGCTATCTCCCTCTTCATAGCATTCCACCAAAACTTCTGTTTCAAATCTTGATACATCTTATTTCCTCCTGGGTGTATGGAATAAGCCGAACTATGTGCCTCTGCCAAAATTTTCTGTCGAACTTCTCCTTGGGGAACACAAATTCGGTTACCAAAATATAGTGCATCGTCCGAGTGAATGCGGATATCCGTTCTCAATCCAGCCTCTAATTGAGCTCTGTACTTCTGTAATCTGGGGTCTTCCCTTTGAGCTTCTTTAATCTCATCCATCAGGGTCGGCTGGATCTGAAAGGTCATCAACTGTCCTGTCTTATCAATCCCTTGTACTATCATTAAGTCCAATTTTATGATATCCTGAATCAACTCCTTCTGTTGTGTGAGTCGTACTAGCATTCTATTTTCTGGCTTCCTGCTCAATGCATCTGGTACTGTGTTGACTTTGCCCGGATGGTACTGTAAGTCTATGTCATAATCTGCCATCAATTCCAGCCACCGTCTCTGTCTCATGTTCAATTCTTTCTGCGTGAAGATATACTTAAGACTCTTGTGATCAGTGTAGATTAACACCTTGTCTCCCAGAAGATAATGCCTCCAGATTTTCAATGCGAATATTACCGCCGCCAGCTCTAAGTCATGAGTTGGGTAATTCCTCTCATGTGGTTTCAGTTGCCTGGATGCATAAGCTATGACATGATCATGCTGCATTAGTACACACCCTAGGCCTTTCCCGGATGCATCACTGAATATAACCATTCCTCCTGTTCCTGAGGGAGTCCTCAAAACTGGAGCTGTGATAAGTCTTTCCTTTAATTGCCCAAATGCTGCAGCACATTCCCCAGTCCATATATATTTTTCTCCTTTCCGGGTGAGCTTCGTTAACGGGGCTGCAATCTTAGAAAAGTCTTGGACGAAGCGCCTGTAATATCCGGCTAATCCAATAAAACTCTTAATTTCTGTTACTGTCCTTGGAATTGGCCAGTCCCTTACTGCCTGAATTTTACTGGGGTCTACTGAAATTCCTTCTTCCGAAATTATGTGCCCAAGGAAGGCCACACTATTTAACCAAAATTCACACTTGCTTTGCTTAGCATGAAGTTGTTCCTGTTGGAGAGTCTGTAATACTAATCTCAAGTGGTCTGCATGTTCCTTGTCGTTCTTCGAGTAAATCAAGATGTCGTCTATGAAAACAACCACAAACTGATCCAAATATGATGAGAACACTCTGTTCATCAAATCCATGAAAATTGCAGGGGCATTGGTGACTCCGAAAGGCATAACTAGAAACTCATAATGGCCATAACGGGTCCTGAATGCTGTCTTTGGAATATCTTCTTTCTTTACCCTTAGCTGGTGATATCCTGATTGCAAATCCAACTTTGAAAATACTCGGGCTCCATGAAGCTGATCAAACAGATCATCAATTCTTGGTAAGGGGTACTTGTTCTTGATGGTAACTTTGTTTAGCTCTCTATAGTCTATACACAACCGCTTACCACCGTCCTTCTTGTTGGCCAATAGCACTGGAGCTCCCCATGGTGAAGCACTTGGTCTAATCAATCCCTTGTCAGAATATTCTTGTAGCTGCTTCTTTAGAATCTCCAACTCAGTGGGTGCCATTCTGTATGGGGCTTTGGATATCGGTACTGTACCTGGAAGGGTATCAATAGAGAACTCAATTACTCTATCGGGTGGAAGTCCTGAGATCTCCTTAAATACTTCTGGAAACTCATTCCAAACTGGCACTCTCTTCTTCTGGATCTCACCAGCAGTCATCTTTGCTTTTCCTTTGGCAGGTTTGCGTTCTCCTTCAAATTGGAACTCAGGCTGAAGCGGTATTCTGAAAATAACTTTCTTTCTTGCTTCGGCAATCAATGACCGCATGGTATTTGCTGAGCCAAGTCATGCCTAAGATTAGGTCGTACCCTCTAGTATCCAGCACGAGCATATCCGCTGTTAATGTTCTGCCACACAGTTCCACCGGACAATCTACACAAACTCTATTAGAGATGACTACTCCGTTACCGGTACTAATCTCCCACTGGTGGTCTAGATATTCAACAGGTATAGAGTTCAAAGCAATGAAACTATCTGATATGTAACAATGGGAAGCGCCAGAATCAAAGAGGGCTAAGACAGGTTTAGAGTGCACCATAATCTTACCTGTTACTACCTCTTCAGAAGTTTCGGCCTCTTCCGCAGTCAGGTTGTAAGCTCGTCCTCTTCCACGACCTGCTGCAGCTCTAACTCCCCTCTGGACTGGGCGGATAACTTGCTGTGGGGGAGGGGGAAGGGCTCTCCTAACCATTTGTCCCTGGTTCCTCTGTTCATCTGGCCCTGGAAGTGCTGGTAGTGCTTGGTTGGCTATTCCCATTCTCTTGTGGGGGCAGACTTCTACTGAATGATCACGGGAACCACATGCCAGGCATAACCCATTTGCCCTACGGCAATTCTGTCGGGAGTGACCTGGTTTCTGGCAATAACTACAAAAGAAGAATGGTTGGGTTACTGGAAAGGGAGCTGGTCGGAATGGCCGTCTCATGGCTGGGACTCTCGCTGTTCTGAATGGACCTCCTCTCCCTGCTTGTGAAAATGGCCTCTTCATGGCCTGGTTCCTCATCATATTAGATTTCCCTTTCTCCAGACCTCGCTCCACCTCCCGAGCTATGGTGAGGACTTCTGAATAGGTCTTCAGCTGCTGGGGCATCAGGAATACTTGGATGTCCATCTGCAATCCCTGCTGGAATCTGCTTGCCCGCTTCTCCTCATCCGCTACCATGTACGGAGCAAAGCGGCTAAGCCTGAGAAACTCTGCTGCATACTCATCCACTGACTTGTTCCATTGCTGCAATCTGATGAACTGCTCCTCCATGTCTTTCTGAGCAGTAGCAGGGAAGAATCTGCTGTAGAAGCTCTTGGAGAACGTGTCCCAGGTGACAGGCTTCTCCAGTCTGGCCTCCTCCGCTAGCCACCAAGTCCTAGCTATATCCTTAAGTTGAATTTTGGCGACTTCCACTTGATTTTCTTTTGGGACCCGGGCTGCGTTCAACAGATCTGTGGTGTCAATCAGCCATTGCTCAGCATCTAGTGGTTTCTCTTCTCCCGTGAATATCGCCGGTTGTAACCGCCTGAAGTCTGATACATTCCCCGGCCTTTGTTCCTTGGGAGTTACTAACTCTTGCCGAAGGAGTTCCGTCTGCTGTTGCTGATTTTCCATCATAGTCTGGATAACCCTCAGAATCTCAACATTCTCTCCTGTGGGTCCGTTTGATGCTTGTCCGGGGTTGCTACGACCCGTCCTTCTATCCATACTTATGTTGGTAAAAAGGAGACTGGAAACTGGAAAGATGGAAGGATTTTAGGACACAAGGAAAGGAATCAAGAAGGACAAGATAACTTTGTACATTGTAGTTGGCAATGGCAAATTCCAGTAATTTGCTGCTTGATTGTACTATAGGTGTGAGAGCCTAGGCTCTGATACCAACCTGTAACGCCCCCCGATCCCACGGGTACGGGGACGTCACTGTGACGTACATACGCAGGTCAGAAATACCCTTACGTATATACGCTAAGCATCAGTACAAACAAGAATCAGAGTACGACAAAGCGTAGCGTCCTTTCATATGCCAACATAAGAAGTACAAGGTACAAGGTTATCACAGAATGTGACATATATTTACATATCGCATGCATCATATATCACAGCCAAACTCAAAAGTACGATTTATAAGATAATTACAAAGATGCTCACGAGCTGAAGAAAGGTCCCGCGAGCCAAAAGGAAAGTCTGGGATGACAGCAACCGAGACTAATCAGCCTGCTCGGAAAGGAAAGCCTGGTCCTCCACAGAAGGCTCCACCTCGATCCAAGGTTCGGAACCTGAACATGCAAATTCAAGGGAGTCAGGACCTCCCAAACAAGTGATCAGGTTGCAGCCGAGTGGCATAAGAAATAAGAGTACGAAAGTTGGTACAATATCAAGAATAATCATCCAGCAAGTGAAAGGAGCATAGCATGTTATAAACGTAAGGGCATTGTATAAGCTTAGGCTACAGCTCCATGAGACCAGTACTTCGAGGGGATAATCCAAACAAGGAAACCCTCATCTATATACCTTCATCTCATGTCCCCGTAATCCAAGCGCATACAACAACCACAGTTAACGTCTTTTATTATTATTATTATTATTACTCGTCTTACCCTGATATCTAGCTATGTGAACTAGCGTCCCAGCACACATAGATCCATATCCGAGTAAAGCAAGGTTGTTATTGGAAACCAGCGGGGGTATCAACGAACTATGTTTACAGTGGGTCCCGTGCATACCCGGGACCACGGCCCAGGATTGTTCCGTTGCTTGGTAACGGAACCCGCCGCAAGGCAAACAGGAGGGACTTATTGTATGCCCTTAACATGATGGTACCAGGAATGAGGGAGCCAGCACTCCCCTCGGTCGCCTGGAGGCCCACAGGTCAGACCGGAAGTTCAGTTGCACAACATACCTAATGCCACTGTAAACACGAACACATATTGATAGCCGCATGTTTTCCCCCGACCCAATGTAAGTTGTCTCATTTTATGAATATTAGATAATTATCAAATTTCGGGAATGAGCAGGAACATGTCAGGAATACAGGTATATCAGGAGTGCTGGTTCGTACTATCATGTAATCAAGTTGTAAATCATGAAGTCCGGTTATCATTCCCGTTATAATGATAATTATAGGAGTCAGGTGTATCATGCCTTGTGTTAATAGATAGCATGATAAGAGGTGATATTCATCAAGTGACAAGTCTTGCAAATAGCGACATAATATACATGATCCAAAGATAATGTTCATAATCAAAGAAGTAATTAACCATAATAAATAGTCAAGATTAGTCGACTAGGAAAGACAAGTAGTCGACTCATGAAAGAATTAGTCGACTATAGAAAGGGGACAAGTCGACTAAGAAAGCTGCGTTTGGGAAAGCTGCGTTTTTCAGAGGAAAGTTAGTCGACTAAGGCGTTTGGGTTAGTCGACTGGTCAAGTCTGCGTCTCAAAGAGCCGCGTTTCAAGAAGCTGCGTTAGTCGACTAGGAACAGTAGGTAGTCGACTAGGGAAATCTGCGTTTCAAGGAAGCTGCGTTTTCAGAAGGGAAGTTAGTCGACTAAGGGAAAACACCGAGTCGACTAATAAAGTGTGCGTCTCAAAGAGCTGCGTTTGCAGAGAAAGGCTAGTCGTCTGGACGCAAGGGAGTAGTCGACTAACTATGCTGCGTTTCAGAATCAAGGGTGCGTTTCCAAAGGATTAGTCGACTGATAAATTGGTCAAGTCGACTAATGAAGTTCAAAACTGAGCAGATCCTATTATTTGAGAGCTGCGTTTCAAAGGGTTAGTCGACTTGCGTTTGGGCCAAGTCGACTAATAGAGGTTCAGAACAGAGAACAGGTCCAAATATTTGAGGGCTGTGTTTTGTTACAAACATGAAATAATATCAAGTCATGGCGAGTAGAATTACTCGCCTAAGGTGCGTCCGACGCAGAGAAACGCGGTCCCAATCCAACAGGAGGGTGCCGGTTCTCACAAGTTGATGGAAAGGGTTGTGGTTGCTTTGGAGAAGATGGAGGTGCAAGTCTAGTTCATCAAGCCAAAACGGGATCTTGCAAACGTTGTTGCGGGGGACGAAACTATAGTCCGTTAGAAAGAGGTTGTCGAGGAGGTGAAGATGGTATGCTTGGTAGAGGCTACGGTGGTGCAGGTGGTGGTGGAAATGGGGGTGAAGCTTTTTGGTGAAAGTGGGTTCTTTGAGGTTCTCTTGGTGAAAGAGGTTGAAGAAGATGGTGTTTGTTGGTGAAAATGGAGGAGGAGATGGAGGAGAATGAAGTAGAGGGATTTGTGGTGGAGAAAATGGCTTTGGTGGGTGGTGGTGATGGCCGGCCAAGGAGCTTGGGGGGTTTGTTGGCTATTGGAGCTTGCTGGAACAAGAAGAAGAAGGAAATGAATGAGAGAGATGAAAGAAGTTATATATATATAGAAGGGGAAAATAATATAATAATTGCCATCCTCACTTCCCTCCAAAGAATGCTGCGTCTCAAGGCTGCGTCTAGGCAAAAAGAAGCCAAACGCGGGATTCAATGGCTGCGTCCAATAGAAAACGCAAAAGCTGCGTTTCAAGGGAAAGTCAAAAGGCATGGGTGATTGGACAAGAGTTGCTTTAGCCCATACGCATTTAATGCAGTAAG
Organism: Agave tequilana; assembly: GCA_038442645.1. Classification (NCBI taxonomy): domain Eukaryota; kingdom Viridiplantae; phylum Streptophyta; class Magnoliopsida; order Asparagales; family Asparagaceae; genus Agave; species Agave tequilana. The sequence continues at coordinate 90,844 of JAVJIF010014974.1, forward strand.
GAGAGGATCACCACATTTAATGATGGGTCTAGTTGGCAAAACTCACGTTTGAGGAAGGAGAGAGAAAAATGGGAAAAGAGAGAAGTGAAATAGTAAAATGATTTCCCGGTATCTGGGAAAATACCGAGAACTCTGGAAAGGTCCAAAAATTGAAGTGTCTCGGAAGGCTTCCCAAAATTTCACAAAAATCATAAATATTATAAAACGATTTTTGGTGAAATCGATTTTCAGAAACTCATCTCCATTTTCAAGATAAAAATCATAAGGTCAACCGTCAATCTCGGTATACACCGGATTGACCGGCTCTCGATAAAATCTGATAAATCCCAGAAAATGTATTTAGATAGAAAATATGATTTTAAGAAATAATGTCTAAAGGCACTTTTATAAATTCCAAACCGTTTGTAAATTAAAATTCCGGGAATCGGTCAACGGTACTGGCCGACACCGGTTTTGAAGATTTACAACTTAATTCCGAAAAATCCCAGAAAATCATGAAAAAAGTAGAATATTAAAGGATAATATTTGAAACTAAAATTAGTCAAATCTAAATACCAAACAGATCAAATCAAGCAGTACTGCTATATGAGTAAATATTCAAATAGTAGAAAATAATAAATAAAATAAAAAGAATACGCCCCAAGAATCAAGATACGTAACTGTGTACGTATGCAGAGGATGGGGTGTTACAAAAAGAACATAAATTCATATCCATATTGAATCGAGGCGAGTTTTAGAGGAATCAAAGGAAACAAAGTAAAAGTTTGCTTTACTAGTGAAGAAAGAAGTTATCTACCCGCTGAAATTCTCGAGAAGATGATTGTTGTTGGAAGAGTTTAAAAGAGTTGTGCATGACAAGCTTCCGGAAGGATTACCATCCATGAGATATATCCAACACCATATTCTGAAAGCAAATCTACTTACGTGTCCACACTACTGGATGAATCCCAAGAAAAATGAAGTTATAAAAGAGAAGGTTCGATTGAAGTTGGAGAAAATTAATGCAAAGTATAAAGCGACAGCTGAGAAAAAGGGGGGAGAAATTCTTTGAAGAAAGAGATTTGGTGATGTCCAAGATATTCAATGCGATGGGTCTCTATGACAATCATCCTGTTGGCCCAAAGGCCCATCACTCTAGTTTTGATGATGATTAACTCATGTAGTTATAGTACTAATGATCTTGTGCTTATTTAGTCTCAGATATTTGATCAATGTCTTAGTAGGTGTTTAACTTCAACAAAGAATTTAAAATCAAGTTTTGAAGCTAGCATGTGTTGATTCAAGAGCTCGTGTTTCAAGATCGCATCAAATACTCAAGAGAAGTCTATCTCATTGGATCAAGGTTTGGACCAAGTCAAGGAACAAGAAGAAGATTTTCAAGTGAAGATTTTCAGAAGACTTGTGTCGGTTTAAGTGTCAAGATTTTATTTTTAGATAAAATGCAAAGGATAGATTAGTTGGTTATTCCTCTAGTTCATATACACTCACGCATAAGATTTATGTGTGTTTTCATATAAGAGTTTTTGTTTTAGAAAAATACCGTTTTGATTTTTAAGCTTCAAAGTATACATGTGTTTTACCAAAACTATTTTAGAGCTTATTGTCAAAAATATAGATATTTCATCATATATGTGTAGTGGATCATATCCATACACACAAAGCTTCAAAAGTGTTTAAAATATCTTATTTTTGTATTTGGAAAAGTTTTAAAAAAATCGATTTGAAAAAATACAGATTTTTGTTTGAGCCAAAACTTCTATATTACAAAAATAGTTCAAAGTATTTGAAATATGTTTTGATTTTTATTCAAACATGTTTGTAATTCAAAGTATATCAATGAACTTATTTTTGTGAAATTTATGAGAATTTATGGGATTTTATTGAAGGTAAAAAGTCGAAGTTTAAATCCCTGAAAATTGACTGTCCCTTCTGCCAGTCGACCGGGCCGGTCGACCAATCCAAAAGTCGGTCGACCGGGCGGTTGACCGATGTGCACAAACGTGCACAGCATTGGGCCAATCCAGAAGTCGGTCGACCGAGCGGTCGACCGATGTGCATAAACGTGCACAGCATTGGGCCAGTCGACCGCACGGTCGACCGACAAATAGCCTCTGCTCTCTATAAGTGGCCCCGGTCGACCGGGCGGTCGACAGCTAGGTCAGATCCCAAGGCGGTCAACCGGCTGGTCGATCGACATTCCCAACAATCGAAAATCCGACCGTTGCGGTCGACCGGGCGGTCAACCGACAGCAGAGATTTCTGCTGAGTTGGATCCTAACGGCTAGTTTTTGGAGGCCTATATATTGGGGATCCCTTGGGCTATTTTCCATAAGATTTGAAGAGAGTTTTTGGGCTAGTTTTTTCTACCTATTTTAGTGGTTTTCTCCACATGTTTTAGAGCTAATACTTTCATATCAAAATGAGAGTTTTTCAAGAGTTTTTTAAAAGTGATTCTTTGAGTTTTTTACCACCAAATCAATCCTAATTTTTCTCACACATACTTGAGCTTTCCATTGCTATGTCATTCCTATAGGAGAGTTATTGTGAGAGTGTTTGTAGGTGATCAAAGTGTTGAGATCACCAAAGTGTTCATTTTTTGTATTGGAGGAGGCGGACTTGCGGGTTCGTGTTGTTTCGAGTTCTAGTGGGAGCTTGGTGTAGAGGTGCGGCCTCGGCAAGCTAGTGTGCTTGCGTGTGTTTGTTCTTGCGGGAACAAGTGAGGGGACTAGTGAGTCTAAGGAGTTCTAGTGTGAACTCGTTGTAGGTGTTGCGGCACCGAGTGATCCGGTGGGATCGGTTTTTAGTAGAAATCCTTCATAGTGTTGAAGGCGGGGATGTAGAGTAAGGGTGCTCGAACCTCGAAACAAATCTCCCGTGTTTGCGATTGCTCTCTCTCTCTCTATCTATCACTTGTGTTTATATCTTGAATACTTACACTGCTTACATCTTTATATGCTTGATATATATTGTGCTAAATTGTTATATACTTGGGATTGTTTGCTCACACTTGTATTCAACCAAGAGAGCCAAAGCGGCACCTCAACTCTTATCTAGAGGAATCTTGAGGAGATAGTTCAGAGCCCTTCACCGGGAATTCGGCTACACTCTTGTATTATACTTGGTGTGTTTAGCTTAATAGTTTTTAGTTTGCTTAAAAAATTTTAATTCCGCATTAATTCATCATTAGATTAGCTATTCACGTATTCACCCCCTCTAGGTGATTTCAGTTGGTATCAGAGCTTGGTGCTCTTGATTTGGGTCTAACAACCTAAAATTTAAAATCCTCATTTTTAGCTAATCACAATATTTGTTTACACATACATGGATTTCATGACACCTCCCATATTTGACATTCTTAACATCCAAACTTGGAAAGTTAAGATGTCAATGTACCTCAAAACCTTAGGCATTCATGTTTATCTTGCTACCATTAAGAATTCATACTTTAGTAATAGTAAGTGTCTTGAGGCTAACTCAAAAGTCATTATGCTTTAAAGTCAACCCTAAATGATGATTATTTATGTAGGGTTTCTAACTTTGATTCGGCTTTTGTAGCATGGAACACTTTAGTCTCCCTTGGTGAACAAAAGCAATACTATGCGGGGAGCGACTCGGATGTGGAAGTGATGCTTCCAACTTGTGCTACATGGTCTAGGGGTGTAAACGAGTCGGGTTCGGGTCGGATCCATGCCATATCCGAACCCGAACCCGATAAGGAATTTGGGTTCGGACTCAGGTTCGGGTCGGAATCTCTTCTTTCTTATCGGGTTCGGGTTGGATTCTGATTTTAAATAGGTGTATTAAAGTTTCAATGAGAGTTATTTTTAAAGTTGTATTTCAATTTTAGTAAATGCAAAATGAAAATTTATATACTTTGCTTTTATAATAAAATGATCGAGTTCTCATTTTTTATAATTTTACTAATTTAAATATGGTGAAATGTATGATGATAAGTACCATTTATAACATTTATTCTCTTTTCGGGTTTGTTATCAGGTTTCGGGCTTGAAATAGTAAAATCCAAACCCGACCCGATAAGAATTTCGGGTCTAGTTTTTAGATCCAAACCCGACCAGATAAGGATTTCGGGTCTAGTTTTTAGATCCAAACCCGATCCGTTAGTAAAACATCGGATCGGGTTATCGGGTTTTCGGTTACTATTTACAGTCCTAGGATAACCTAAACTCCGAATCCAAGCTTGATGAGGATGTTGACATGTCATATGATGATCTTGCTTCATTTTGTCAACAACTTCTTGAAAAGTATGACATGCTTAAAAAGGATAATAAGAAATTGAAAAATAATTATGATTCCATTTTAAAAGAAAATGATTCTTTTAAAAATAAATTTGCATGTATTTTAAAAGGAAATGATTTTTTTAAAAAGGAGAATATTTAAAAAGATTAAATATATTCAATATTAGTATCATTATGAAGATATCCGTGAGACATTTCTAACGGTATAATTTTTATTTAAAATAGCTAACTAAATTTAAAGTTTTATTGATTTTAAATAATTAGTTTAACTATATTAAAGGATACATTTGATATTCTTAAAAGTTAAATGAGACTTTAAAGGCAAAATGGGATTTTAAATTTTGAATAGTGATATAAAGAGAGCCCTCTATTTCTCCCTCACCCTTCTAAATTTAAGACCATCTCCAACCTCCCTCTATATTTCTATATATAGAGGGGGATACACTCCAAGACCCTCTATATCCCCCTCTAAATATAGAGGGAGTCCTTCTCTCTCTTTAAATTTAGAGAGATGAGGGAGAACTAGAGGCCCTCTATATCACTATTCACAATTTAAAATCTCATTTTGTCCTTAAAGTTTCTTTTAACTTTTTAAGAATACCAAATGTATCCTTTAATATAGTTAAACTAATTATTTAAAATCAATATAACTTTAAATTTAGTTATCTATTTTAAATAAAAATTGTACTGTTGGAAATGTCTCGTCGATACCTTCATAATAATACTAATAATGAATATATTTAATATTGATATTAAATTTCTCATTATCAAATATTGAAAATACATCGAAATTGAAATACACCGAACTTGAAAAAAAATTTACATCCCCACATATTTACTTACTAAAGTTTAATATTATTATATTATATTAAAATAAATTAATTTAAAATTAACTCCAAAAATATTCAATATTAGTCTCATTTAAAAAGCCTGCGAGACAGTTCTAACTGTATAATTTTTGTTAAATAATAATTTATTCTTAAATGATTTATTAACATCTGAACTAATATTTAAAAAAAATTGGGTTGAAATAGAGGGTTGCATTGGAGCAGCCCTCTATATATTCAGGGAATATTCGGGTATATTCCCAAACAACCCTCTAAAAATAGAGGGTTGCATTGGAGATGCCCTAAAGAGAGAGGACTCCCTCTATATTTAGAGGGGAGATAAATGGCAGTTAGAGTATATCCCCCTCTAAATATAGAGATATAGAATGAGTTGGAGATGATTTAATGCCCATTTGCAAATGTAGAGAAAATATACAATATCTATACCTTTTTTTCTCGTTACCGGACCAGCCAAATAAGAACATCTTATTAAGGTAATTAAGCTAGCTTATATGCTTGGCGATTTAAAAGGTAGCTTTACTTTAAATGTTGTATTAAATTCTTATTAACTGGTGGGGAAACAAATATATTCGTATTAACTGAGCGCTTGCAATCACCCTCTACACTAATCTCTTGCTCACCAGAACTTGGCCCTCTGGACTGTGATTGGGAATTTTGAAGCATAGCCTCGTGAGAAAAATGTCGTCCCTCCTGAGATTCGAACCGACGCCCAATGGGGAGCAAACCTGACAGCTTACCAATGCGCCCACAAAGGTTGTCTATTTTTACTGAACATAGACCGCAGCCGTAGCTGCGACTTAAACATGAGACTCCATAAAATACCCACGTCTCTTTACCGGTGAGCCAGGCCTCACTAACTGGTTCTCCATTTTCTACGTTTTGTTTGGATAGAACAGAAATTATGCTTGGAGATTACACATAAATCAGGTCTACATATAAGGGGTCTGGTGTTATTGTTTGTTTTTCTGTAAAGGTTTTAAATTAATCAGAACATATAGTATAAAGCCATCCATTGTAACATATATTATCTAGAAATAATAAAGAAATTAGTTAATTTTTATGTTGAGTAGAAAGGAAATTGACCAAAGCAGCAAGGATGTAAAGCGAATGGCTACATGTCAAAGAACAACTTTGATGGAAAACATGTAGAGAAATTAATAACTTGTATTCAGGTATAAATATATGAATTTTTATGCACTGAGTTCATCTTATGAAAGAAATTTAGATTTCATAGAGAGAAAAAATTTTCTATAGATTATTTTATTTGTGATGTGCTGATAAAATACTTACATAATCTGATCTTTTAAATTCAAACAGAAAGCTTAGTCACTTTGCAATTATTTGAAACAGTTTAAAAGCTTAAAACTATAATTTGATTTTCTTGTCTAAACATAACACAAAGATAAGTGTAAGAAAACTTTTATGCTAAAATTTATAGCACTTCTAAATACCCTTTTTCCTTCTTTGTGAATCTTCTTATCTCTTAATTTTTCTAACCGAAATATGGTTTTCATGTTTCAATTTTCCCCAACATCTCACTTTATTAATGTAAAATCAGTAAGACCAATAAGATCATAATGTCACCAAAGCTAATCATCTTCTTATCTCTTAATTTTTCTAACCGAAATATGGTTTTCATGTTTCAATTTTCCCCAACATCTCACTTTATTAATGTAAAATCAGTAAGACCAATAAGATCATAATGTCACCAAAGCTAATCAAGACCAAAAAATAGTGAAACAAAACATGACAAGTTAGTTCATCTTTAACGAAAAAGTACCCAATCAAACAATAGACAATAACAACAAAGATGACTTGGTCATACTATTTCTATTTGGATATCATGCTTAAGATGTGCATGAAGTTTCTCTTAAATGAGCAGGCACCTTCTGCATAACCAAAATATTTTTTTTTTTTATTGGAGAAAGACTTGTAAGCTATCATAACGCTTGCTATGGAGAAAAGAATCCTCATCATAACAATCAAGCCTTCTATCTCCACCAGAGAGAATCTGGTCAAGGGAAACAAGCTGTTTCTTCTGAATACTCTTTTCCACAACCAGAGATCACCATCTTCTTAAGTGTCCTTGTAGTGCTTTGCTCGAGGGAGACTCTGCTACCAACCTACCTCAGCGCTTCATCGCCATCACACGAACAATACAAAATTTCTTGACAGACACAAGGAATGTTGGATTTTAATTATGTAAACAAGAAGATAAAAACTGCAATAGCTTGAAAATACATCCTTGAAACACAGACAACTAAAGCACATCGCAGAATACTATAGAAACGGAGAATAAGATTTACATGATTCAGGCTTTTTCGATTTTATTTGACACTTTCACATGTACAGGCAAAAGCAAAGAGCAAAAATATGAGTACCATCAAAAAGCTCCCCCATCACAGAAGACTCAGCACCAACAGGCACCTTTTCCACAATTGAACAATGTCATAACTGGCAGATAAGAGAACACAGAGTAGAAACCACCAACATGTACATCGCAGGGATATAATAGTAGGAATTTGAGCAACAACTAGATATCCTGAATTGCGTCCTTTCAAATCCAAGCAGCCAGACATTTCGCTGCTGGAACAGAAACCAATCAGCACTTCATCTGGAAACCTCCCAAACAGAAACATCCCGAAAATATTATCACGTGGCCATTTTCAAAGTACGATGAAGGAGTTTTGATCCCAAATCTAGAAACAAAGAGAACCACAGCATTACTTTGTGGCCAACGATAAAGTGCAGGCATAATAGCAACAAAGAAATGGGGACCTGCAAGTATTACCACTTAATGTTCTCTGATGTTAATGGAACCTTACTGAAAAGATGAGAGACCAGAAGCAATCCAGTTATGTTCGAAACAAAAAGGAAATTGTACTAAATATGATATATGCATGGACATATACCTAACTGTATATACCCGAGCCAATAAAATTTAAGGATGAAAAGCTGGCTACAAAATCTATGTTACAAATACACAGATATGCCTACAGGCATGGTTTTCATGATCAGCATGAGCACAGAGACACAAGTGAGGACTCGAAACAGAGGCAATAGCGAAGGCATAATTTAGAAAGTGCACTAAAAAGGCACAATAGCAGTCCATGCCATCTCTAACTAATCAAACCTCCACCTTCTTGCCTGTATGCTTATCACGCTCTTCTTTCTGAGAGTCTTGTTCATCTTCATCATCTTCAGCCTCATCAGCCATCTTGGTTAACTCTTCTTGAATCATTAGTTTTATAGCTGCTTTGCTCGGTGTCAGATCAACTTTGTAACGGACAGCTGGAAGTGATGAAGTCCGTAAACAAACACACGTTGTGATATTATGAATAGAAAAGCAATACAATAATCCTGATGTGAAAGAACACATACCTAGCTGCTTAAGAATGTCAGTGAAAGTGGCCTGAAATGCAAAGCACGCAATAATATAAACAATAATAAAATTGAACAAACTGAAGAAAATGATTAGAAAGCACTAGTGCACAAGGAAATGCCAGAGGCTTAGACATGCTTCAATAGAAATGAATATAAATCTAGCTTCAACATGTATACAAGTAATATAAATCTTTAACTCACAGATATTGTATAGATTAGCTCACCGTATTGAAGTCAACTTTCTTGAGTATCTCACATGTGGCTTTCCTCAATTCCTCCTCACTTGGATTAGATTGCCCTCCTTCTGATTTAGTCTTGCTTCCAGTGCCCCTTTTACCTTCAATCACACCAGAGAAGTATCAGATCAAGGAGAGGTGAAAAATTCTACAAGTTACAAGAACTAACGCACTAAAAATAAGCATAATGTGGTACGTGGGATAATAAAATCCAGCAAAGCTGCAAAAGCATGAGAATTATCCCAATGCATGAAGAACCCCAATCATATACATAAGACAGGATAGAAGAACATTGAGGGCAGTGTTATTATTGGGGGGAGCTTAAATGCTGCACCACTTGATAATGAAAGAACAAAAAACAGATTGGATTGTACATCTCAGGAGCTACAATATCTAGGCCATAGCTGATGAGTAAGACTGGTCTGATTGGCTGTGTGCAGCCAAAACTGCAGCTTCAATTGCAGTAGCTGTGAAGCAGATCCGCTGTTTGGTCAGCAGTAGCTCCTCGAATACCTGCAACTCAAACTGCGAAAGAGAGTTGGAAATGGCAACTCACGCCTGCGCTCTCTCTAGTTGAGATATTTTAGGCAGGTATTGAAGGAATGATGATTTGCCACATTATCACCTGATAAATTACAAGAGATGCTCAAGCTGCAGGTTGATAAACTATAGGATTGGTGGTTGAGTTGCAGCAACCCATGTTGCAAGCAGCTCAAGGCGTATGGGCTGCTCTCAATTGCAGGTAGCCTAACAGAGTGGGGCTTGAGTTGCATGTTGCAAAACAGATAAACAGGGGAAGTTGAAGGAAAGGAAACAAGGAAAATAGTAAGAAAATCTCTCAGAAACTGAAAACAGTGTTGGAGGCAGCCGTCCATAGGACAAGAAATAAAATGAAGAATGGCCTACCAGAATTTCAAATAGGTGCAAGGTGCAGCGAGGTTACGCTTAAGCTTCTAAATTAGTTAAAGACTTCAGAGGCCATATGTCATCATGTAATAGAAGCGAAAAAGGAATATGCCAAGAGACTCGATAACAATAATACAAAGGAAATGAATTGCAAAATGAATTGATTAAGAATGATATCAAAATAAAAACTAATACTCCAAGAGGTTAGCAGACAAATTGCTCTCATTTCTCTCAATTGACTGACTGGGACAAGGTTAAACAACAAAAGAAAAAATAATAGAAATTTAAATTTAAAATAAACAAAACACAACCAGCTGTAGTAAGTTTTTAGCTTGTAAAACCTTACAATTAAAAAATACTTCAAAGAGAAGAATTGTGAGCAAGGAAATACATCTGAAACTAATTTACTGAATTCAAGATATTAGGTTTGTTATTGGTTTGCAGCAGATTTAACATATGAAAGCAGAAAAATTAAGGAAAATAGAGTATCCTAGCAAATAGAAACAGCATCGATACAAGAATCTTATTATTATTTGACCACTATATAATATACAATATGGCAGTAATTAAACATTAGTTATGAGATTGTATCCCCTAAAATTAGAAATATGAGGGGTTTCCATCAGCCCTGAGTAATATAGAGATGAATGAGGGTTGCTAGCTATTAAAAAAAGTAAAAGTACAGTATGATGGCCCTAAAGAACTCAAATTATAACTGACACAGAAAACATACTAATTTTCCAAAATTTCAATTTAATTTTCTTCATGCCTTCAATTGTGAGATATTACTTCACCCTAAGAAATCAGTGCAATAATTTCCATCCAATCATATGGTTTTAAAATATGAAATGCGCTCCATAGAGCAACAAAGTTACATCTGGTACAGCATTAACAGATATATTATTTGCCTAGGGCTCAATTCTGGTAAAACATGGAATGTGTGAAGTAAAGATATACCACTAGATTTCTCTTTAACATCTGGCTTTGAGATTGATTTCTTCTTAGGTGGATCAACATTTTTCTTCTTCCTAACGAATACCTTTTCACCTACATCATTGCTCACATCAGGCTTTGACTGTGTGGGAGGCGGCGTCTTAGTAGGGCTCTTAGCAGTTGTCACTGAAGGAGTCTTCTTAGAGCTGCTTTCCACCTTCACCTTCCCTTTCTTTGAAGAATTCTGTTTTTTGGGAGATTTTTTCATACTTAGTTTGCCTTTTCCAGAGTCTTCATGTTTTCCAGAGTCTTCATCAGCTGATTCAGCTTTATCTTCATCTTTTTCACCTGCTTCTTATCGCTTTCCTTTCCACTCTCAGAGTGCCTGAGTTCTTCATCCTCGTCAGGAACACCATGTTCACTATCCTCATCGTCATGTTCATCATCAACATCATCATGATCATCATCAGTATCTACTGCACTCTTCTGTTTGGAACTTGGCGTGCCCTCACTCTTCATTTGTTTCTGCAAGAATTTTATGGTCACAGAAACAAAACGTAAGAATAATTTGACAAGCATTCAAACCATAGTTAGTTCAAGAAGCAGCTTTTAGTGGTTTTAAGATGAAAAAGTAAAACGTACAAGATGAACCCAATCAAGACGCGCGAAGTTTTTTTTTTTTTTTTTTTTTGGTTTTGGTTGGGTGGTGTGGGGGGGGGGGGGGGGGGGGGGGGGGGGGGTCTATAAATTCATGTATGATTAACATGAGACAGTGTAACTGTACCATACTGTTTGATACATACTTTCCTAGACTGTTTCGCGCTTGTATCTTCTGTGTCTTTCGATGCGCTTCCTCTAGCCACCATCTTGCGCTTACGAGATTTTGGCTTTGCTACAAAGTGAATAGGCATCAATCACGATAGTTCCTTCAGAAATACAGTAGACACATTGCAAATATACTAGTGCCTGATCAAACACTACCAGCCACATGCATATTTTCAGGACAAAATAAATTACATTGAATGTGACCAACACATCTCAAGAAGATTTCATCAAAAACAAATTAGATTATTCACAGCTGAGACAAACTGCTCCTTCACAGTAAGCAATACATCAGTTGTAGCATGAGGAGCAGCCATAAAGTCTAGTAGCTTCACAATGAGATCCTCCTGCAAAGTCATACTAAAAGTGTCATGATAATATATTCATGAACTACTCTGCTGAAATGTTCATGAACTATAAACTTAGACAGGAAAAAAGTTGCAGAAACAAAAAAAAAAAAAAACAAAACCAACCTTTCTAGAGTTAGTTTTTGAGGCAGAAATATCCAACAAGTCGCAGAAATCAAGTAAAGTGTCTTTGACGCATTTGTCAAGTTTCTCCTTTACCTTAGCTCTTTGCTTTTCTGTAAGTAGAATTTTCTAGTGTTAGTTTTTGAGGCAGAAATACCCAACAAGTCGTAGAAATCAAGTGAAGTGTCTCATGACGCATTTGTCAAGTTTCTCCTTTACCTTGGCTCTTTGCTTTTCTTGTAAGCAGGATGATGATGATAATTATTTTATAAATAAAATAAAAAAATAAAAAAGATCCAGAATGCAATAAATAACCGGGCGCAAATGCAGGTCAGGTCACTGAGAGTTTAAAAAGAAAATTTCCAGAAGAGTACATATCCGAAGGTAAATAATGTAAGTATGGAAGGAAGGCTTACATCACTCTCGTGCCATGCAAATCCAGAATTGGAGAATGTGGTTTTTAAAGTCAACTGCCTGCAAATTGCGGAACCAATAAGATTTTTTTATTTGGGACATTAATATAAAAA